>JAOTOM010001973.1:0-86153 GCA_034440615.1 Ashinkailepas kermadecensis | reverse complement strand
GCGTTTTCGAAAACTTATTCGTACACTACTCCGGCTCTGTCAAGCCTGTTATTGTTTCCTTCCCGATGTCAACCCCTCTGTTTTCCGCCGGCATCAACGCCGGCGCCTTTATCTCCATCGGAACCGCCACCAGGCTGGAGAGTATTCAGCTATGTACGGATGGGTAGCACGGATATATGTACGAAGGACGGATGTGGTGGGAGGGAAGACATACGCAAGACAAACACCTCGGCTTGCAATTGCCTTTAACACATAGTCATCAGCAGTCCACAGAGACGCAATGCTTTTTCTTCAGCACAAAATGATACACCTGCCTAACACTTGATCGCTGACACAAAGTCATCCTCATGTTTGTTATAGGTACCTACCTACCGCGCCAGATACAATGTGTAGGTAAAAGAACCTGAGTTAATGGGGTCGGGTTGCGTTGGTTCCATGTTTGATGTTATTCAATACATACCATTTGTTCCGAAATACAACTGCGTCGCTACGCGTAAACAAAACCATGGGTGACCTATCGGTAACTAGAAACCTATCGGCAGACCGTGAAATTCGTGATGGCTTTTAAGGGAAACTATATGATCTACATTAAAAAGGTATGAAGGTGTTTTTCTTCGAAACACGTGTTCCAATCATATGTCTGTATGTCACTGTTCCACCTCATGTAGCTTTCTAATGGAAGAAAGCTAACACGAAATCCGTCCAACCTGGAAAACGCAAAATCGCAGCCATGAAGAGCGGACGGCCATATCGGACATTTATAAGAACGCATTAAAACAAATCGTTTGGTCAGCGAAATCATACCCACTTTTATTTCCGTCGCAAATTTGTCAATTTCGATGGGCTAGGGGTCACAGGAGGTCACGAGGTCATGAGGTCAAATGTAGGAAATACTGATATTTTATTTCGGGGATGTTTCAGTTGATCCTTTTGCTTCTAAAATATATATACTTTGTCACTCTTCCTGCATCTTATTGATGAGATATCAATCGTCAAACCAACCATGTTATTTGACCTAAAAATATTTCCGGAGGTTATAGCTCAAAAACCGTTGGCCGAATCGAGCTGAAATTTGCACAGCCGTATTCAGAGGCGAAGACTACCCTTTGAACAAATTTTGGTAGCAATAAAAATGTATGGGGTGAAGTGCATTGGTCGATCTGTCGTGGAACGCATCACATATCGGTAACTAGTTACCTTGAAATTCGTGATGGTTTTTAAGGGAAACTACAAGATCTACATTAAAAAGGTATCACTGTTTTTTTTCTTAGAAAAACGTTTTCCAATCATATGTCTGCATATCCTTGCTCTGCCTCATGTAGTTTTCCAATGAAAGAGAGCTTACACGAATTCCGTCCTATCCGAAAAGCGCAAAATCGCAAAAAGTCATGAAGAACGGACGGCCATATCGGATATTTATAGGAACACATTTAAAATTTGTGTTTGTTTGGATAGCGAAATCATGCCCACTTTTATTTCCGCCGTCAATATTGTCAATTTTGATGGGCCATGGGTCACGGGAGGTCACAAGGTTACGGGGTCATGAGGTCGCGAGGTCAAATGTAGGAACGCACCACCTATCGATCTCGCTAGTGAAACCATTCGGAGACTCCGCAGTCGGAAAGTATTAGGAGATAAATAATAGGTGGGACTGCTCATAATATATCAGATAGCGGCTCATTATTCTCCTTGTCATGGCAAAAGTGCCTGGACCTCTGTATTATTTCTATGGTGTCGCACCTGGGCACATCCTGTGGCGGAAGTAGTGCGGGGTGGTACTAATTGGCAAAAGTGCCTGGACCTCTGTATTATTTCTATGGTGTCGCACCTGGGCACATCGTGTGGCGGAAGTAGTGCGGGGTGGTACTAATTGGAAAAAGTGCCTGGACCTCTGTGTTATTTCTATGGTGTCGCACCTGGGCACATCGTGTGGCGGAAGTAGTGCGGGGTGGTACTAATTGGCAAAAGTGCCTGGACCTCTGTGTTATTTCTATGGTGTCGCACCTGGGCACATCGTGTGGCGGAAGTAGTGCGGGGTGGTACTAATTGGCAAAAGTGCCTAGACCTCTGTATTATTTCTATGGTGTCGCACCTGGGCACATCGTGTGGCGGAAGTAGTGCGGGGTGGTACTAATTGCTTCTTTTGAGGCATCTTATTGGGTTCATTACCAAAAATGGTAAGGAAAGAAAGAAACACTAAAACGCCAACTATTCTAGTGGTAAAAGGACCAGAAAGATATACGAGAGGTAAATCAGGCGATTTTGCCATATCATGGTCATACTTCCCAAATTTTCGCGCAATTTGTGCAGCCTTTCAACTATTGTTATAAGTGGGCACCTACCGTGCCCATGAAGTATTCATCAAGTATTTTGTGTGGCACATCACTCATCGTATGATGTCAAGCTGACCGAAGAACTCGACCCATTCATGTCATGTCATGAATGGGTCATGACCCACCATAACGCCTTCATATGGCTAGGTGTTCCGAGAGTAAACGTGTCACATTTATGCTTCTCCGGGGTGAAAATAGTTGCTAATTCGAATTCGGTTTAAGTAATTATCCCAGAATGATCCGGTGGTCAAAAAGATCCCCAGAGGTCCTCTGAGATCAATGACTCAAGGTGACTTCATAATCTGACCCGAACCCCAAAATTGTATTACAGTGACATAGTATGTTGTTCTGAAGCATACACCTAAATACTCTTCATCGATGTCCGTTCAAGGTGGTTGACGGAAATCCTATAGCCGTAACGTGTTTCGGGCACGTGATTTTGACTTCGCCCCTCAACCTTAATAGCTCACCCAGACTCAAAAGTTGTATGTGCTTTGCAATGCATTCCAACTAGTGCACGTACTCGTCGAGCTAAATATGACGGGTTTCGCCATTTTTCGCATCCGCGACGTACAGTTTTCGGTTGTGGACCGCTAGTAGGCGGCAGCCGCGCTTGTTCCCTCAAGGTCACTATGTCAAGCAGACGCGGTGCTGCAGCAGACGGGCCGGGCCGATCCGACCACCGGCCGTCGGTCCGTGAGCTGGTCTACAGCAGACGGGCCGGGCCGATCCGACCACCGGCCGTCGGTCCGTGAGCTGGTCTACAGCAGACGGGCCGGGCCGATCCGACCACCGGCCGTCGGTCCGTGAGCTGGTCTACAGCAGACGGACCGGGCCGATCCGACCACCGGCCGTCGGTCCGTGAGCTGGTCTACAGCAGACGGGCCGGGCCGATCCGACCACCGGCCGTCGGTCCGTGAGCTGGTCTACAGCAGACGGGCCGGGCTGGGCCAGGTCGGATCGGACAGCCACTGCTGTGGTGAGGTACCACTTGATCGCCACGTTGGACATGTTGGCCTGATCACCTAACAGCACCCGCCGCCGCCAGGGACATGATGACCTGAGCTGTAACCTGACCGCCACCCGCCGCCAGGGACATGGTGACCTGAGCTGTGACCTGACCACCCGCCGCCAGGGACATGGTGACCTGAGCTGTGACCTGACCGCCACCCGCCGCCAGGGACATGGTGACCTGAGCTGTGACCTGACCGCCACCCGCCACCAGGGACATGGTGACCTGAGCTGTGACCTGACCACCCGCCGCCGCCAGTGACATGGTGACCTGAGCTGTGACCTGACCGCCACCCGCCGCCAGGGACATGGTGACCTGAGCTGTGACCTGACCGCCACCCGCTGCCAGGGACATGGTGACCTGAGCTGTGACCTGACCGCCACCCGTTGCCAGGGACATGGTGACCTGAGCTGTGACCTGACCGCCACCCGCCGCCAGGGACATGGTGACCTGAGCTGTGACCTGACCGCCACCCGCCACCAGGGACATGGTAACCTGAGTTGTAACCTGACACCCACCTGCCGCCAGGGACATGATGGCCGAACTGGCGCCGTACATCCGCGAGGCGGTGGACCGTAAGCAGGAGAATATGCGCCGCCGCCGGCGCCGCGACACCCTGCGCCAGCAGCTGGTCAAAGTGTTCCAGATGATCGCCGACCAGGGCACCTTCGGCCTCAGGTAGGTATCGCGCAAGCCGCCACACGGCGTGCGTGGATGCAACAGTAAAGTGTACTCAGCTCTTGGTCGAGCTGAACTTGTCGTACGATACGCCGGTGTGACCGGTGCATGCGCATGTGCATGTGAACATTATTAGGAGAGTACACGTTCGTGCGGGTGAGGTGCAAAATTTAACGAGATGAAGTAAAACATTTCCCTAGATCTTCGACTTCATTGCCCGGCTCCTGGAAGTTCTTTTAAGCGGTTTCTTATAATATCACTCAGGAGATAGTGATAACCTAATTTATTCTGTGTACCCTCTCGACGCTCAGTTCATTTAGCGCCTGTCGCGCACGAATTCGTATATAATTCACGAATTGGCGGCTAACAAGGACTTCCTGATACGATCAGCAGACAGGTCCACCACGCGAAGTGTGAAATTATGGCATCGAATAAGACATTGCGTAGTTAGAAATGGAGCAATAACGTCCACAGTGTCCGTCAAACGTCCCTCCCAAATAGCAAGCCGTGAAGCGAAGTCTGAACCTGGAGCCCACCCGCGTCCAGTCGGCCTAACAGGTTGCATACGCCATGCGGCTTGGTAGTCGAATGTGTCGAACAGAACGCAGGCTTCTTCTTTCGAAGTCTTCATCCAGAAAAACTATCCCACAAGACATTTTTATAAGCTACTTCTTTTCACTCACATCTAGTCAAACCTAGTCAGCCATACCGTCACTGGTTTTACAATTGAACTGCATAGGTGTGAGGATCAGCCTGGAGGAACTCCAAGTTATGACGAGTGAGTACACCCCTGTAGCCGTATGTCTGCAGGGGACAAAGCTTTTAGCCGGAACCCCGTTTTATCTAACATACTACCAGATTTTGCGTAACGACATCCAAACAGACACCATTGCGCATGGAGATGTCCTGGTGGCTGTCCAATTTGATCATGACAGCACCACGGCTAATTTGATTGTATTCCAAAAAGCCAGAGCGGCCGCACGGCTTACAATACGAGAAGCCAAGAGGACGTCATGGCGACAGTATGTGAGTACGTTAAACCGCTCTACTCACACGATGGGCGCTACATGACCGATGTAGTCGATGCGCCCTAAAGCCCTAATAACTAACTCTACTCCCACGAGATTCGTGTGGTCCCAGATAAAACGTACATCTCGACGCTCTCGCTCAACACCACTTCCGGTTCTGCACGTCGGTGGCGCCATAATCGCTGATCCTCTTGACGTGGCCAACACCATCGCAAGAGCTCTCGCTGACCGAAGCCTGAGCTGCGATCGAAACGTCCGATTTAGGGAACACAAAGATAACTATGAAGCTTTACCTCTCGACTTTACTATCGCTGAGAAGATCGCTTACAATGAGCCATTCACAATGGCCAAACTCACCTCCAAAATCGCTACTCTGCGCTGTGTATCTGAGGGACCTGATAGTGTCCACAATGAAATGCTCAAACATCTCCCACAAAACGCACGCCAGGCACTTCAGTCATGTTATAATTATCTATGGGAGAGTGGTGAGTTTCCGTCTTCCTGGCGACAACCTACTGTCATCCCTATACGGAAACCTAACAAGTCTGGCTCTGACCTTCTGCATTATCGACCAATCTCTCTGACTTCATGTCTTTGTAAGCTTATGGAGAGGATGGTTAATGTGCGCCTTACATGGTTATTAGACCAACAGGGCTTCTTCACCAATGCTCTGTCTGGATTTAGAAAGAACATGTCCACCGTTGACCACCTTGCACCAATTGACACTGCCATCCGCACTAGTTTTGAAGAAAAAAGACATGTAGGGCAGTGTTTTTCGTTATTGAAAGGGCCTATGACACAACCTGGAAAAACGGCATACTTTTGAAACTCTGGAGATGTGTGCACGGTACTATGGGACGCTTCCTGCATAATTTTCTTACGGACCGGACATTCCGCGTCCGTGTAGGAAACACAATGGCTGAGCAGCTGACGCAGGTTACGGAGTGCCCCAAGGAGATGTTCTTACTGTCGCCTTATTCGCGCTGATGGTAAACGACATTGGAGATGACTTGTCCTGTGGGGTCGGCAGATCTCTCTTTGTCGACGATGTGACAATTTGGTGTTCCGCCCTACGTTCTTGCTGGATGAAAAGACACCTGCAATTCGCTGTATCTCGCTTACAATAGTGGAGTAACATAAACGGCTTCCGATTTTCTACTCGTGAAACCGTTGGTTTGCATTTCTGTCGTCGCTGCACCTGTCAAGATCCGACAATTCACCTCCATGGAGACCAGATCCCTTCTAACCATCAGCGAAGTTTTTAGGTGCTTTATTTGACTCTTGACTTACATACAAGAACCACCTGACAATGCTCCGGGACAAATGCTGGAAAACATTGGACATTATGAAGTGTGTCACCCGCACTACTTATCGTGCAGATAGGGCTACACCTTTACTCATGTACCGCTCGCTCATTCACTGAAAACTTGATTATGGCTGTTTGGTCTATAGGCTGTGCCAGTGCCTCCAACAAACACATGCTCGACACTAGCCCTTTTCACGACGGCCAATAAGCACCGGGATGCAATGTCGATGACTTCGTCTAGTATAAAGGGCATATCATTGAAATATATGTACTTTATCTGTATATATGGAATGTTCAAGAAGTTTTAACTATGAAGTAATCAATTCAATATTAAACTTAACCAACATATTCAAATTGTGGCACTGTTTGAAAAAAGCGCTCAATTCACAGAAACAACTAGCCGATCTGGCCGCATTTGGCACCATGGCCGGGAGGTAGGAGTTGTCGGATAGAACATAAATTTGCCGTTGGATTACCAGCAAATATGCAATATTAGTGAGAAAGTGGTAGTATATATCCTGCGAATGAATATTTTTCCTTTTACGTTTTATTTTATGCTGTGAAGTACCTGTATTATGAATAAATATTGAAATACATCATTTCCAGATGCTACGATTCCCTCCTGACGCTCCCGAATATATTAAATTATCTCCACTTTACAAGCGGGTTGTTTACAGTTGTAATGACATCCGCTGTACCGCACCATACGTGGCTCCGTTTTTAAATGTTGCTGTACTCCTACCTGAATAACCCCTACTGTGGGGGAGGGCAATTGATCCTTGTCTTTGAATATCATACACGCAAGAAAGAACAAAGCATGAATTGTTTACAGCACCCAGAAGACCGCAACACGTCCAAAATATGCGCATCTGAGACAAACTTGTTTGTTGACTCGCCTGACATATTTCAGCCGTAAATGATGCAATTAGAGCACAAATAATGACGTAATTTTTTGGAACGTGGAAAATGATTGGTCCCAGCTATCATAAAGGGCCAATCACTTACTGCAGTTGAAGTTGGCCGGCGATATCGATCAGAGTGGTCGAGTGCTCGGAAAATTTGGCATTTGAAGACCGCTGAATTCGACAAACAGCTGTTGTCATCGAGTTTACTTCCGAAGTCAGGCTCGCTTGGTCTGACTTCCAGATTTCCGACTAGATGACGTCCCAGGCGCGGATGTGGGTGTACATTTTCAGGGTTTGTGCATAAACAAGCTGTTACTAGTCCAAAAACTTGTCGTATTAGGTTACTGAACCTACTCCGTTTGTTTATTGATATCATAAATTGGTCCAATCTACAGACTAAAAGCTTTCTGATCAACGCAATGATTATGCCCTGACCCCGCCATTGGGATGTCATGACGATTACTTCCCGCTAGTGCACGCGTGAAACCGCCTACTGTCCACCATGCCGCCTTGCGTATAGCCACAGGAGCATTCCGCACCTCTCCGACAGCAAGCCTTCTGGCAGAGGCTGATGAAGCACCGCTCGCCATGAGACGGGATAAACTGGGACTGCGGTATGCCTGCAGGGTGAGACAGTCTCCCATGAATCCGGCATACAAGGCCCTGTTTGGACACCGTACACTTACGCTGTTTCGCGTTACACGTCGGAATGTTCTACCCACGTTCTGTGTGTAGTTACGTGACCTAGTGGAAGGGAGCGGTATCCAGATACGCAGCATTCGAAGGATGGTATCACTGTCAGTTCCCCCTGAAAATTGTTGCAGCCGTCAGCGGACATGACACTGTCTGAGACTTCTAAGGACGAACTTATCCTATAATTATTTCGTCTGAAAGCCCTAGAATACGTTGACACTTACCACAGATGTACGGCCACTTACACCGACGGGTTGAAAACTGCTGATGGTGTGGGTTGTGCTTTTGTAAGTGGAACCACGACCAGATCGTTTACGCTGCCTCCTTACGCACCAGTTTACACGGCCGACCTCATGGCAATCACGAAGGCCTTAAGCTCGGTTCACACTATGGCCTTTTGACGCTTTCCGAGCGTTTATTCATCGTTTTAGGCCGTTTCGTCAAACAAACTGCAATCGAACGTATTTCAGACGCCCGTCAAAACTGCGTTTTACGAACGTTTAACGCGATCGGAGCGTCGCACAGTGTGCACCGGGGTATGTCACGGTCGCGTAATGAACGTCTATCTGGCGTCCAAAAGATATATTTAGTTATCTTTTCAACGCCGTTTCGGCGTTTAACGTTCTGTTTGTGTGATTGAGAGATCGCGAGATATTCGAAATTTTGTTGGCTGTCCACAACCAGGTTGGAAGCATTGATTTGCCTTTGGATAGAATATTGCATTTCCTAGCACACCTCTTTCGGCCACGTGGTAGAGAGGTAGCCCTGGAAAATAGTCAAAGGCGGAATTGTATGCAATGTTGTGTTGTTTGTGTTTTATTGGCACTGAAAAGGCATGCTTCTTCACCAAAGATGCAAAGGTGAGAAATAATATTTTTGGGCTGTGCATGCAGCCCTGGCAAAGTCTTGCAAGTATCTCTGAAGAACATAGCCATGTAGGAAATAATTGGCCCAGTGAGTTCTTGTAGTAAGCAATGAAAAACCCCTGACAATTCCTGATACTCCAAACACAACTTGGTACTGCCAAGTTATGCATGATGGTGAAAAACATATTCATAACTTAAAATAAAAATGTCAGTATACAACGCGCGATATATCTCAGCTTGCATTGGTACAAGTATGCAGGATTTCCACACCACTTCGGCAGCAGTCGCGTCATAATGGTCTCATTGGTGTCATAATTGATTCGCAGGGAAGCGTGAAATGAACGTTTTCATTCAGAGAAACAGCGTATGACGTCTATCGTCTGTTTGACGTTCGATATCCGTTCGTTTTACGAATGATTGACGCTCCTAATTACCAAGTGTGAACCGAGCTTAATGCTTCGTCGAAGTGGGGAACGATGTCGACCATGTCATACTCTCAGATGCTTCAAGTGGCATTCGTGCGATAAAGACGTTTTATCCGCATGACCCCATCGTGAAGGACGTTTTATTATGCCTAACTAAGCTTAAGCGAATGGGAAAATGTAACATTCTGTTGGATACCCAGCTATGTCGTAATAGCGGGGAACGAATCGGCTGACCAATCAACAAAGCGTGCCGCCCGCAGCCAATACACCCGGGTGCTGCCTCTCCCTGCAGCACACCTCAGCCAGACAATTAGTATGTTTTCCAGGACAAGTAGCAACAACTTTGGAAGTCAACTGGCCAAAACAAACTGAGAAACATCAAGCCAAATTTGGGGCGCTGGGAGTCAGCATTCAGAGTTTCACGAAAGGAGGCGGTGGTGCTCGCCAGGATGCGGATTGGACACACCTATACCACCCACGGCTACCTACTGCGGAATGAGGAGAGACCAATGTGTACTCGTGATATCCCATTGACAGTGCGACACGTTCTTATGATGTGCCCTCGTTTCTCAGCCCAACGACGACGATACTTTGGAAGAGAGGTGTCTACGCTGACGATGAAAAATCTTCTAGGTGATGGGTCACGGGTGGTTCAGAATGGACGACTATTCGAGTTTCTCTCACAAATACGATTTGCTGTCATCTATCCAGGGAGGTAAAGGCATTGCACTGGTTTGGGCACAGTGAATACTCTCCACTTGGAAGTAAACCTGGCCAGAACCTGAAACCTATGTAGAAAAGAATACTGTTACGGGCGCTATATGATCAACATGGTCGATGCTCCCTAAAGCCCAAATAACTAACTAACCGACTTGTACATTTTCATCAGACTTACACAGGACTTGTACATTTTCATGAGACTTACACAGGACTTGTACATTTTCATGAGACTTACACAGGACTTGTACAGGTTCATCAGACTTACACAGGACTTGTACAGGTTCATCAGATTAACACAGGACTTGTACAGGTTCATCAGACTTACACAGGACTTGTGCAGGTTAATCAGACTTACACAGGACTTGTACAGATTCATCAGACTTACACAGGACTTGTACAGGTTCATTAGACTTACACATGACTTGTACAGGTTCATCAGACTTACACAGGACTTGTACAGGTTCATCAGACTTACACAGGACTTGTACAAGTTCATCAGAATTACACAGAACTTGTACAGGTTCATCAGAATTACACAGGACTTGTGCAGGTTAATCAGACTTACACAGGACTTGTACAGGTTCATCAGACTAACACAGGACTTGTACAGGTTCATCAGACTTACACAAAACTTGTACAGGTTCATCAGACTTACACAGGACTTGTACAGGTTCATCAGACTTACACAGGACTTGTACAGGTTCATCAGAATTACACAGGACTTGTACAGGTTCATCAGAATTACACAGGACTTGTACAGGTTAATCAGACGTACACATGACTTGTACAGGTTCATTAGACTTACACAGGACTTGTACAGATTCATCAGACAAACACAGGACTTGTATAGGTTCATCAGACTTACACAGGACTTGTACAGGTTCATCAGAATTACACAGGACTTGTACAGGTTAATCAGACTTACACATGACTTGTACAGGTTAATCAGACTTACACAGGACTTGTACAGGGTAATCAGACTAACACAGTACTTGTACAGGTTCATCAGACTTACACAGAACTTGTACAGGTTCATCAGACTTACACAGGACTTGTACAGGTTCATCAGACTTACACAGGACTTGTACAGGTTAATCAGACTTACGCAGGACTTGTACAGGTTCATCAGACTAACACAGGACTTGTACAGGTTCATCAAACTTACACAGGACTTGTACAGGTTCATCAGACTTACACAGGACTTGTACAGTTTCATCAGACTGACACAGAACTTGTACACGTTCATCAGGCTTACACAGGACTTGTACAGGTTCATCAGACTTACACAGGACTTGTACATTTTCATGAGACTTACACAGGACCTGTACAGGTTCATCAGACTTACACAGGACTTGTACAGGTTAATCAGACTTACACAGGACTTGTACAGGTTCATCAGACTTACACAGGACTTGTACAGGTTCATTAGACTTACACAGGATTTGTACAGGTTAATCAGACTAACACAGGACTTGTACAGGTTCATCAGACTAGCACAGGACTTGTACAGGTTCATCAGACTTACACATAACTTGCACAGGTTCATCAGACTTACACAGGACTTGTACAGGTTAATCAGACTTACACAGGACTTGTACAGGTTCATCAGAATTACACAGGACTTGTGCAGGTTAATCAGACTTACACAGGACTTGTACAGGTTAATCAGACTAACACAGGACTTGTACAGGTTCATCAGACTTACACAGGACTTGTACAGGTTCATCAGACTTACACAGGACTTGTACAGGTTCATCAGACTTACACAAAACTTGTACAGGTTCATCAGACTTACACAGGACTTGTACAGGTTCATCAGACTTACACAGGACTTGTACAGGTTCATCAGAATTACACAGGACTTGTACAGGTTCATCAGAATTACACAGGACTTGTACAGGTTAATCAGACGTACACATGACTTGTACAGGTTCATTAGACTTACACAGGACTTGTACAGGTTCATCAGACAAACACAGGACTTGTATAGGTTCATCAGACTTACACAGGACTTGTACAGGTTCATCAGAATTACACAGGACTTGTACAGGTTAATCAGACTTACACATGACTTGTACAGGTTAATCAGACTTACACAGGACTTGTACAGGGTAATCAGACTAACACAGTACTTGTACAGGTTCATCAGACTTACACAGAACTTGTACAGGTTCATCAGACTTACACATGACTTGTACAGGTTCATCAGACTTACACAGGACTTGTACAGGTTAATCAGATTTACGCAGGACTTGTACAGGTTCATCAGACTAACACAGGACTTGTACAGGTTCATCAAACTTACACAGGACTTGTACAGGTTCATCAGACTTACACAGGACTTGTACAGTTTCATCAGACTGACACAGAACTTGTACACGTTCATCAGGCTTACACAGGACTTGTACAGGTTCATCAGACTTACACAGGACTTGTACATTTTCATGAGACTTACACAGGACCTGTACAGGTTCATCAGACTTACACAGGACTTGTACAGGTTAATCAGACTTACACAGAACTTGTACAGGTTCATCAGACTTACACAGGACTTGTACAGGTTCATTAGACTTACACAGGATTTGTACAGGTTAATCAGACTAACACAGGACTTGTACAGGTTCATCAGACTAGCACAGGACTTGTACAGGTTCATCAGACTTACACATAACTTGCACAGGTTCATCAGACTTACACAGGACTTGTACAGGTTAATCAGACTTACACAGGACTTGTACAGGTTCATCAGAATTACACAGGACTTGTGCAGGTTAATCAGACTTACACAGGACTTGTACAGGTTAATCAGACTAACACAGGACTTGTACAGGTTCATCAGACTTACACAGGACTTGTACAGGTTCATCAGACTTACACAGGACTTGTACAGGTTCATCAGACTTACATAGGACTTGTACAGGTTCATCAGACTTACACAGGACTTATACAGGTTCATCAGACTTACACAGGACTTGTACAGGTTTACCTGGACGGCCAGGCCCAGCCCGGCGGGCCCCACTGTCACGCTTTGAAACCTCGCTAATGTTTTTCCTACAGCGTTTCAACTCCCAATTTCTTCTCTATAATTTGCATCTGAGACCTGCGACACCACCGTTAGAAATAATGCCCTATTTTTTTTCTCTTCTTGAACACAAAATTCCCCATGCGTAGTAAGAGTAATTATCGGGTATGAAAGTACTAATTTCAATGCAGAATTTCACATAGCGGTTTGCAGTTGTATTTGACGAAATCAACATGATCGCGAAAGTTGTTCCCACATTCCGTGATATTTAAAACTGTAATACAGGGAAGTCAAGTCCTGCGAGTGCCGGCTGATTTTGACGGGTGACAGGTTTTAATTCTGCGCTGTTACCGGACGAGTGGCACGGTGGCTATTGGCTACTGGCTACTGTCTGGTGGCTACTGTCCCGACTGGTGTGGCACCTGGTGCCTGTGGTGAGGCTGCTGCGATAGTGCGCTACGCCCACCCAGCGTCCTTGGGCTGTCGGGTGTCAGGCACACTGGCTGCATGTCGCAGTGGAGTGTTCTGCGTTATTGTTTGTTGTTGATCATGGGCGCTAAGTGATCAAACCTGGTTGATGTGCCGTAAACCCCAAATCACCAGCCAACCAGCTGGTTGATCAGCTGCAGCGATCGTCTGCCAGTCGTTTGTTCCAAATTGGAACGGCAGGGCTTCGTCTGTGCACGTGCCGATGAATAAGTAACACGTGCCGACGGTACCGTCCGACGTGCCGGTGCTTTGAACTGCATGCTTTGTCAGCTCAAGGCAGTCCGTTTCTGTTTGAGTAGTTTCGCACGATTTAATCCATTGGATCACGACTTTTTACATCAAGCATCGGCGGACTGAAATGCAGGTGATAATGTACCATGAGTGGTTGTACCTGGCGTCAAATGGAGCGACGGCTGGGAATAGGGATGACAGTCTTGATCATCCCTATTCCCAGCCGTCGAATAGGGATGATCAAGGACGGACGGACGGACGGACGGACGGACGGACGGACGGACGGACGGACGGACGGACGGACGGACGGACGGACGGACGGACGGACGGACGGACGGACGGACGGACGGACGGACGGACGGACGGACGGACGGACGGACGGACGGACGGACGGACGGACGGACGGACGGACGGACGGACGGACGGACGGACGGACGGACGGACGGACGGACGGACGGACGGACGGACGGACGGACGGACGGACGGACGGACGGACGGACGGACGGACGGACGGACGGACGGACGGACGGACGGACGGACGGACGGACGGACGGACGGACGGACGGACGGACGGACGGACGGACGGACGGACGGACGGACGGACGGACGGACGGACGGACGGACGGACGGACGGACGGACGGACGGACGGACGGACGGACGGACGGACGGACGGACGGACGGACGGACGGACGGACGGACGGACGGACGGACGGACGGACGGACGGACGGACGGACGGACGGACGGACGGACGGACGGACGGACGGACGGACGGACGGACGGACGGACGGACGGACGGACGGACGGACGGACGGACGGACGGACGGACGGACGGACGGACGGACGGACGGACGGACGGACGGACGGACGGACGGACGGACGGACGGACGGACGGACGGACGGACGGACGGACGGACGGACGGACGGACGGACGGACGGACGGACGGACGGACGGACGGACGGACGGACGGACGGACGGACGGACGGACGGACGGACGGACGGACGGACGGACGGACGGACGGACGGACGGACGGACGGACGGACGGACGGACGGACGGACGGACGGACGGACGGACGGACGGACGGACGGACGGACGGACGGACGGACGGACGGACGGACGGACGGACGGACGGACGGACGGACGGACGGACGGACGGACGGACGGACGGACGGACGGACGGACGGACGGACGGACGGACGGACGGACGGACGGACGGACGGACGGACGGACGGACATACATATTTACATATTTACATATTTACATATTTACATATTTACATATTTACATATTTACATATTTACATATTTACATATTTACATATTTACATATTTACATATTTACATATTTACATATTTACATATTTACATATTTACATATTTACATATTTACATATTTACATATTTACATATTTACATATTTACATATTTACATATTTACATATTTACATATTTACATATTTACATATTTACATATTTACATATTTACATATTTACATATTTACATATTTACATATTTACATATTTACATATTTACATATTTACATATTTACATATTTACATATTTACATACTTACATATTTACATACATACATATAGCAAAAGTTCAATCAAGAAGAAAGGCTCTTCATTTTGCATGTCATGGGATGGGATATTAGCGTCAGGATGAAACACAATCGCACTGCGCAAAATACAGCCATTCAGTACAAGTCACTACTCCGAGGCCGGCAGTAGCAACTTATAGCATGTCAAGGCATAGCGTAGCGTAGCATAGCATAGCATAGTACAGCATATCACAGCATAGCACAGCGCATCATAGCATATCATAGCATAGCATAGCATAACGTAGCATAGCATAACAGGGCATGTCAAAGCATAGCATAGCATAGCATAGCATAGCATGGCAGAACATGGCATAACATGGCGTAACATGGCATAGCATAGCATGGTATATCATAACATGGCATAGCATATCATAGCAAAGCATAGCAAAGCATAGCATACCATGGCATAGCATAGCATAGTATGGTATAGTATAGTAAAGTATAGCGTAGCATGGCATAGTATAGCATAGCATAGCATAGCATATAATAGCATAGCATAGCATATCATATCATAGCGTAGCATAGCATAGCATAGCATCACCTCAAAGTTTGCGGCGTGTGGGAATATTCCATGCTCATTGGCCAGTTCCACGCCCCGACAACACAGACTCCGTCTAAATGTCTAAAAGCAGTGCTCATTTGAAGGGCTTCCCAAAGACGCTCTTGGTGCCTTCACCACGTGAAATGGCGTCGTTAAGGAACACCACGGTTCGACGGAGGGATTTGCTGATTTCCCTGGATTTCCCTTTTCACGTGCTGGAATGGACAAGTTGCACGTAATTGGTTTTTGGTTGCAAAAAACGGTAAGAATACTTCGTAGACAAAGCTGAAATGTTTTTGTCACAGGAGAAGCATTTACAGCATGATTTAATAATTTCACTTAGGGGTTGCCATCGATTTAAAAACCTTCTCGTAGCAATGACGTCACATATGTGGTGGTCTCGAAGCGGCCAAGCCTGAAACACACAGGGAACCACAGGGAATACGTTGGATTGTTCCATGCGAAGTTTTTCAACCGACTCGCGTCATGGATATTAAGGCGAGGGCTTGTGATACTGAAGTGTTACCAATTTTAACGAAAATATGAAGCTTAGAAGGGTAGGTAATCTATTATGGTGGTAATACAGCAAATAAAATTTTTGTTTCAAATCCGGCGCAATGCGGTGCGTACAAAGAGCAAAAGCTTGTACTATGCTTATGGGTAAAATGAGTAAAATCATGGAAAAGACAATGACATAAAGTATGTGTGGCTTAGCTGAACAAACACCATGGCTTCCCCTCAGCAAAACAGAAGCTGTTTATACCTAGTTCCATCATTGGCATTCCATAGTGGGGTAAACTGCAAGCTGCATCTCAATGTAAGTACTTGATGAATGATCAATGAATAGCATGCCAAGTTTGTTTTAAGTTGTGAATATTGCACATCTCACATCACATGATTGGTACAATATATGGCCAAATACATAGAGATGCAGTTGAAATGCACATGTGTATTGTGATAGTTCGGCGGATGTCATAGCGTACCTTCAAGCAGTATTGTGATGGAACAGAGTTGGTAAGATTCCTGGTCCAATTACTGCAATATATTGATGATGTCCATGGAGATATTGCAAAAAGGGACTGCTATCAAATGACAAATTGCAGGGATGATTTGTCACTATGGATTTTAGACAAGGTACACATGTTTTCATGTTGATCATTACATGGAATGCCATGTAATTTTAGTTATGGAATTTAGTAGTTATGACATTTTACTTAGCTTACTTGCAGGGATATATACATGTATGTATATATATATATATATATATATATATATATATATATATATATATATATATATATATATATATATATAAACATGTGTATATACACTACATGTGTAGCAGTTCATACAATCAATTATCAGTCGGTGTAAGCAGACATGATCAGCTACCTGCAGGCGTAGGTATTCACGAGACGACTTTTGCATACATTTTACCTGCATGAAGCAAAGTGGTTAGGTTTGGCTATGTCAGGTTTGGTTAGGTTTTTATCTTGCATTTTAAAAACATCCTAACGAAAGTTTATGCCATGCTACATTAGGTTTGGTTTTTCAAGTATTTTTTTAAGAGCACAAATTCCTTCAAGTTGGTTCATTTTTTCGATACTTTTTTCCCATGAGAGGTTAGGTTATATTAGGTTAGGCTATGCTACACTTTTTCTTTTTGCCCCATTATTTTTCTGCTATATAACCGATTTCCAAGCACACTTTTTGTGTTATTTTGCCAGCCAACTGAAAAATATGCATTTGCAGAGAAAACGAGTAGCCACATCATGTTGACCACATTCATGAACATTGCGTTGGAAAAAGAAATTCCAAGAATTCAAAATTGACATAGCACAAATTTTTCAAATGTCTTGAAATCTTCAGCATGCTGCCTGCAGTCAGCTAGAAAATGTCAATTCTCTTCACTTAATGATACTATGAAAGGGCTGTGGACATCCATATTTCCGACAAGATGGATACTAACTAGTCACAGTTCCCATCTTTGTAAAAAGTATATATATATAGGGCGCTAAATGACCTACCATGGTCGATGTGCCCTAAACCCAAATCACTCACTTGTAAAAAGTATACTTCTATTTTGTGGAAGCTGTCACAAATATGGAAGAGAAAATGACCGTTTCAAGCTTAACCTTGATGTGAAAAACGTCAATGTTTACACTTAAGTACACTGGTTCCAGTCTCCCCCCCCCCTCATCCTTAGGCGTGCCCACGCCTATCAAAATACCCGTACCCCTGTCTACCAGTGGTACATATACATATAAATGTTCGTCGCAGCAAGCGGGGCCACTAGCAGAGATCAGCGGACTGTCTCGGCGTGCAAAATCGCTCGACAACGTCCTCATCTTGTCGGCCGTCGGGAGGTCGATACACATAGCTTCCGGCTAACTTGCAGTTGTATTTGTATACATCGGCGCAAACAAGAATAATAGCGTCGTTTTCTACGATCAATTTGCCCCTGACGATCGGATGTGATCTAAGCTAATACTGTCGCGATTATTTCGAACTGGCACCTTCCCAAATGGAAGATAATTACTCAAATAGTATATAATGGGCGTCAGTCAAGCATCGCTGAGTTCTACAGATGTGACGTCACAAATATTTTGACCAATCACGAGGCCTGGCATTCTGAGGTGCTTCTTTGAATTATTTAAGTAATTTAGGGATTTTAAAAGAAATAACTGAATGCCACCATCGCCTTTAAAATTGAAAATAACTAGTGGAACTTGAAAAAATACGGCCTGTCCCGACATGAAACTTGTCCATTGGCGGCGTGACGAGCTGTCCGCGGCGGTGCGGGGCGCGGCCGAGCCGGCACACGGCGGAGCGACGCTCCAATATCCGGCTGTGGCATACAACACATACCTACCACTGAACAGTTGCTGGTCAGCCGCACAGGCACACAGGAGTACAGGAGGCCAGTCCAGGCTGGCCAGTCGCGTATTGAAACCGTCACGATCTGCGCGACTTAAACGGCATTTCTGTACGACAGACACAGTGTTTTGCGGCTTGCTGTTGCATTTGAACGTGACGGGAATACAATAATGGGGCCCGCCGAAGTGCCGCGAGTCACGCCCGCGCGGGCAACAAGACCTAGTCGCAAAGTTGCAACGATATCAATTAAAGAACCAGCTGGTCTATGCGTAAACATTGTTGTATTAGCAGCGCGTAGCTGGTAAGCACTGGCGGATCTAGCCGACCGGTTTGGGGGGGGGGGAAACTTTCGGTTTTCGGCGTCAGCCCCTCCCCTCCCCCTCTCCCAGTGGCGTACGTAGGAATTGCGACAGGGGAGGTGTTGAACGGATTTGGAGGGTGCCTATTCTCCCACTATTTTTGATTAAAAGCACCGGATTTCGACCACTATTTGGCAAAGGGGCCCATTAAAAAAAAAAAACAAATTGACAACATAATTACCTGTGTAGGGGCCCCAGCCTACCACCACCGTTTCTATGTTACCGGATTTGTGTTCTTGTTTACCAAAACGTTCACGTTCACGTTCAACGTCTTGTACCACGTCAACGTTCGTGCACGTATACACACTGTCGGATCCGATTTTGTCAACTCTTGCTGTAAGCAGAACTTGAGCAGCATGGAACCTTCGATGTGTGTCAGAATCTGGATCCGCCAGTGTACCTCCTCTTGCTATTCTTCTTGAAAAAATCAGTCAATGTAGCCTGTCTCTTCATCTTAGCAACCCAAACACCAACATACGAAACATGCTGCTCAACTGGGCTCAACTGGTCACTCGCACAAAACATCCTGTTCAAATTCCGCTTTCGAAATCTGGCTCACTGGGTCCGCTTGCTCGTTACTAGCTAAACAAACTTCATGAACCTATCTGACGAAGGAATAAGGAAACTGCTGATTTCGTCATCTCTTGCTGTAAGCAGAACTTCAACAGCATAGAACCCTCGATGTGTCAGAATCTACTATCCTACCATATTGTGCTTCCAAACAATTATAACAAAATACCTTTAAAATTGGAGATTATTTCACCCGGAACGCTATTTTTTAACCTCAGCAAGGGTTACTGCATTTTAATTCAGTTTACTTTTGTTGTTTGGGGGGGGGGCAAAGACACTATGCCCCCCCCTTTGAAGCGCTTGGGGGGGCATGGCCGGAATGCCCCCCTGGATCCGCCAGTGCTGGTAAGTGTTCAGTAGCTGGAGCAAAAACAGTCGGTGATGCTCTTCTTTTCCCCTCCTACAAAGACGGCAGTTAAAATCAGTTGCTAGTTGTAAGTTCGCCTTGGGATGATCGGCAATGATAAGTTGTACCTGTCCTGGATCTTCTAAATCTGGTGGTCTTTGTGGGTTTCTGATTCTGGTGGACTTGGTGGACGGCATTTCTGGGCCCACGGCAGGATGTGTACAGATGAGCACCACCGGCAAGTGGTTGCTAGCTCGGAACAAGAGGCACGCGCTCTCAGGATTGGAGCCGGTGACACCTGTGACCGAGGCCTGGAGCAGCTCACTCGGGTGCTCGTCTCATATCAGGAGCGCCAGTCCACCAAGCGAGCTGAATCACAGTGAGCGAAGACTTCACCGCCGACTATGCCGGAAATGACGGCTTCAACTCGGGCTCGTTCCCGCAAGAGAACGGCGGCGACAAGTCGAAGGCTCGGGCGACGGCGCCGGCCGGGACGACGTGAGGTGCGTGCCTGCCGTGGGGTCGGCGCCGCCCGTCTGTCCAGGGGTTCAGGAATCTGTCATAGACGTCGGACATGTTGCATACAAAATGTTCAGAACGAAATGTTTTTGTGGGCGCTAAATGACCCTGTGGTCGGCGCCGCCTGGCTGCCCAGGGGTGCAGCAGTTTGTCACAGACGTCGGACATAATGTGTACACAATGTTCAAAACAAAATGTGTTTTATGTGCGCCAAATGACACTGTAGTCGGCGCGCCCTTAAACCCAAATAATCAATCAATGAGTATCCCTCCGGTAGTGTCGTGTTGCGGGCCCGGTTTCGTCGGTAATGTCTGTATCCGTTAACATCCAGTGGCTTGCACGGCTCATCAGGCTTCAGCCACGTTCCACGGACGGGTGGGATATCGACTCGGTGATCACTATCAGGCGGTCGGAGTTCAACACCAGACAGCCGCCTGCACCACTTGACACCGCTCCGCCGGGCACACGGGGCGACGGAGTCGTGTACCGGATGTGACATGGCTGTCTTGTCCTCGGTGCGACGCACCACCCGCATGACGTCACAGCCGGTTGTCCTCCACTTCCCTGTGATGAGCCGAAGCGTGCTGTGTGGAAGCAAACACACTGTCGCCGCCGTACCGTGATTGGTCGAACGTCTGGTTTTTGCCGACCCGACTTGACGCGAGGGACGCGCAGATAGACATTGCTGACATGGTTCTCAGCGTTTTTTCTTCTCATCTAGTCATTGTACTGTTTTCCTTGCAATCACGAGTTTCTAATTAAGGCCGACGTATCTGGACGTCTTCGCATGGCTGCGGCCGGCCTGCTGTCAAACCAGAATGGTCAGTGACTGCTGTAGAGCTGCGCCGCGCGCTGCAGCTGTGTGGAGAGTTCACACATGGGATGGGCCGGTGCCAGGCATTTGGTGGCGACCACGCCAGTTTGTCTAGCTCTTCAGTGGCCATTACGGCCTGCCAAGAGCACTAATGCAGCCCCAGTCACGGCCGCCCGGCCGGCTCCAGCACAGACGTCACCACGGCCACTTGTGCGCCTCTACGACGGCAGACGTCCCCAGCCGACGATAGGACGTCGGCTGGGGACGTCTGCCGTCGCTCGGTCCCACCGTGCTGGCCAACGGGACGACAGCGGCAATGAGCACCAATGGCCAGCCTAATGGCCAGCCCAATGGCCAGCCCAATGGCGAAACCAATGGCAGCGGCACCAATGACAGCGGCAACAATGGCAGCGGCACCAACGGCAGCGGCACCAGGCGGCAGCGGCACCAATGGCAGCTGCACCAATGACAGCGACACCAACGGCAGCGGCACCAATGGCAGCAGCACACACGCACGCACACACGCACGCACATGCCGCGCATGCCGCACATGCGGCATGCACATGGCGCATATGATTGAATGGAAGTTATGAGAACTTGCTACGTTCCATTTTGTTAGTATTCCAAGTTCATAGAGAACTCCGTAAGTTGATAAAGCGTCTTTTTTCGCTACACCTAAAGTTTCTTCTCGAAGCACAGGAGCGGGAATTCGTGTCATTCTATGTAGTGAAGTAGCTAGACATCAGCTTGTTTAGCCGGATGGATTGCTGGGCGTGGCGGCAGCGCTGGCCATGTCGAGCGGTGGCTGTTGTGTGGCCGTGAATCTGCGCCCGGCCGAACAGTTCCAATTGAGGCGGATAATTGTCTCGTACGGTCACCGGTCCGCTACTGTTCGGTCACGGCCACCCCGCTGTTGTTGTTACGTGCTCGGCTGGTTGGGCCATTTTTTCAGCTGATCGCCCCATGTCGGGGCGAAGTGCAGGCGCATGCTGCGACCCGGAAGCCGATCTTTCCCGGACGGGGAAGCGCAATTATGCTAGCCAGCGCTCTACTATCCAAGCTAACGACGGTTTAGATGCATCCAGGATGCATCTTGTTAAGTAGGCTATAACTTTTTAATTGATGATGTGCTTTACTGAGTGTCCATTGAATAGGCGCAAGGATTGCACCATTGTAATAGCATTGCTCTTATGTCGGTACTGCAATAATCAGTTTGTGCACCCCACCCTGCAAATAATGGGGCTATTGTGCGGAGACTACGGTGTTCAGATTGAGGGATCTCACCTGTCGCTACTCTTCGCCCGCGACCAATCGGCGTGAGAGATTGGCGACGCTACATGACTCAACGGTCGACGTGTCGTAAAACCAATAACCAACCAACCATCAGATTGAGGGACAGGGGAGACGACTGGATGTTTATCCGACTCACATGACAGAAGGGGAAATAACAGATTTTGTTTGAAAGGTATACTGCTAGTATTTCAGGCTCGCTAGGGTTGGTGCGGTCACGATGGTATACTGCTAGTATTTCAGGCTCGCTAGGGATGGTGCGGTCACGATAGTATACTGCTAGTATTTCAGACTCGCCAGGGTTGGTGCGGTCACGATGGTATACTGCTAGTATTTCAGGCTCGCTAGGGTTGGTGCGGTCACGATGGTATACTGCTAGTATTTCAGGCTCGCCAGGGTTGGTGCGGTCACGATGGTATACTGCTAGTATTTCAGGCTCGCTAGGGATGGTGCGGTCACGACGTAAGGCTATTGAAACTCGCAGCGGTGCATTGTGAAGCAAATTGTGAGCATTTCTGTCCAGAAAGTCATTTTTCTCAGCTGGACATCTTCCCGAATATGACCAACGCTATGACAATGCCACCGTTCAGTACAATCTTGTAAGCATTTCGTATCCATGGCAATATGGCGTCCTTACCGATGGCAAGATGGCGTCCTTACCGATGGCAATATGGCGTCCTTACCGATGGCAAGATGGCGTCCTTACCGATGGCAATATGGCGTCCTTACCGATGGCAAGATGGCGTCCTTACCGATGGCACTATGGCGTCCTTACCGATGGCAATATGGCGTCCTTACCGATGGCAAGATGGTGTCCTTACCGATGGCAATATGGCGTCCTTACCGATGGCAAGATGACGTCCTTACCGATGGCAAGATGGCGTCCTTACTCATGGCAATATGGTGTTCGCGACGGGAGAATGCCGCTGAAGTCGGCCACAAGAATAGTCGGACGATTGGAATTCTTTTGTACATACTGATCATCAGAAACCAATTTGTGCCGCCACCAAGCATCGACCAACATTCTGCGAACAGTGCGACAGACTCGCGTCACGACGACAGCACATGTCTGGCCCCTGATGGGGCCCGGTGGACGTCCGTCGGTAAACAGCACATGTCTGGCTCCTGATGGGGCCCGGTGGACGTCCGTCGGTAAACAGCACATGTCTGGCTCCTGATGGGGCCCGGTGGACGTCCGTCGGTAAACAGCACATGTCTGACTCCTGACGGGCCCGGGTGACGTCCGTCGGTAAACAGCACATGTCTGACTTCTGATGGGCCCGGTGGACGTCCGTCGGTAAACAGCACATGTCTGGCTCCTGATGGGGCCCGGTGGACGTCCGTCGGTAAACAGCACATGTCTGACTCCTGATGGGCCCGGTGGACGTCCGTCGGTAAACAGCACATGTCTGGCTCCTGATGGGCCCGGTGGACGTCCGTCGGTAAACAGCACATGTCTGGCTCCTGATGGGCCCGGTGGACGTCCGTCGGTAAACAGCACATGTCTGGCTCCTGATAGTTCCGGTGGACGTCCGTCGGTAAACAGCACGTGTCTGACCCCTGATGGGGCCCGGTGGACGTCCGTCGGTCAACAGCACATGTCTGACCCCTGATAGTTCCGGTGGACGTCCGTCGGTAAACAGTACATGTCTGGCTCCTGATAGTTCCGGTGGACGTCCGTCGGTAAACAGCACGTGTCTGACCCCTGATGGGGCCCGGTGGACGTCCGTCGGTAAACAGCACATGTCTGACCCCTGATAGTTCCGGTGGACGTCCGTCGGTAAACAGCACATGTCTGGCTCCTGATAGTTCCGGTGGACGTCCGTCGGTAAACAGCACGTGTCTGACCCCTGATGGGGCCCGGTGGACGTCCGTTGGTAAACAGCACATGTCTGGCCCCTGATGGGGCCCGGTGGACGTCCGTCGGTAAACAGCACATGTCTGGCTCCTGATGGGGCCCGGTGGACGTCCGTCGGTAAACAGCACATGTCTGACTCCTGACGGGCCCGGTGGACGTCCGTCGGTAAACAGCACATGTCTGACTCCTGATGGGCCCGGTGGACGTCCGTCGGTAAACAGCACATGTCTGGCTCCTGATGGGCCCGGTGGACGTCCGTCGGTAAACAGCACATGTCTGGCTCCTGATAGTTCCGGTGGACGTCCGTCGGTAAACAGCACGTGTCTGACCCCTGATGGGGCCCGGTGGACGTCCGTCGGTAAACAGCACATGTCTGACCCCTGATAGTTCCGGTGGACGTCCGTCGGTAAACAGCACATGTCTGGCTCCTGATAGTTCCGGTGGACGTCCGTCGGTAAACAGCACATGTCTGACTCCTGATGGGGCCCGGTGGACGTCCGTCGGTAAACAGGTGACCCCTCCCCGCAGCCCATCGATCATCGACACCGACTCGCAGACGCTGTACCCGACGTTCGTCGAGTACATTGACGGCGCACGCCTCTACCTGGAGTCCGAGAGCGACAAGGAGGCGACGGCCGTGCACCAGATCAAACTATTCTTCTGCGGTTTCATCCGCAGACTCATCAAGAGCTTCCCGCGTGAGTAGCGGTGCCGGGCGGCCGAGCCGTGTCTGCGCGCGGTGGCAACCGCGGTGAATGCGCATCGGTGGTGAGTGGGTGAAGTTCAGACAACCAGTATATGCCATTGGAAGGTGGGTTGAGGTGGGGCGGAGGGTAGTCTCCTGTGCCGTGTCTGCGCGCGGTGGCAACCGGGGTGAATGCGCATCGGTGGTGAGTGGGTGAAGTTCAGACAACCAGTATATGCCAGTGGAAGGTGGGTTGGGGTGGGGCGGAGGGTAGTCTCCTGTGCCGTGTCTGCGCGCGGTGGCAACCGCGGTGAATGCGCATCGGTGGTGAGTGGGTGAAGTTCAGACAACCAGTATATGCCATTGGAAGGTGGGTTGAGGTGGGGCGGAGGGTAGTCTCCTGTGCCGTGTCTGCGCGCGGTGGCAACCGCGGTGAATGCGCATCGGTGGTGAGTGGGTGAAGTTCAGACAACCAGTATATGCCAGTGGAAGGTGGGTTGGGGTGGGGCGGAGGGTAGTCTCCTGTGCCGTGTCTGGAGCCATTGGTGCACGCCTTCGCTACGTCTACTGCTCGCTGTAGCTGCAATGTTCTGGGTATGCATGATGCCTATCCTGTACATGTGCATGTGTGTGTATGCATCCTCGTGGTAAGCGTGTGGCAGGACTATCCTGAGTAAGCCCAGACCCAGCTCCGTACCTCGGCGTTGAACTCGGGCTTGATTGGAGGTGTCCTGGGATAAGGCGCCCGTCTCCCATCCGAAAGGTTGAGAGTTCGAGTCCCACCACCTGTCATAAAGTCATAAAGTCATAAAGTATTAAGGCTTAATAAGAGCCACAGGGGCCCATCTGGGTTAAGCCTATCTAGAAAAGGTACTAGAAATATACATACTCTCACCCCAATCAATCCCTTATCCCAAGTTCCTAGGAAGCTATATATCCCAGCCTATCTAGCACCATTCACTTGCTATTGCATAACACCCTCAACAATTACAAGCTCCTCCCATCATACCCATTGTGCTACCATAGACAATCTCATCAGTATCACATCCCGAAGGAAGGTGCTGAATCCACTGCTAGGAACACCCTATATAAAGTTATAAAGCGTTTAGACTTAATAAGAGACTCACTTGCTATTGCATAACACACTCAACAATTACAAACTCCTCCCAACTCCCAACTCCTCCCTGTCGATCAACCCTCTCTGGAATAAAGAAAACCAAGCCCCCTATTCTTATCATGATTGTCCATGCCGTTTTTAAAGATGTTCAGTGTGTTGCTACTGACAATGGTTCCTGGCAGCTGGTTCCAGTGTTCTACTACCCTGTTGGTGAAGAAAGACTGTCTTAACCTTGTCCTGCTGTGATTAACTTTAATTTTGAATTGATGACCTCTAATTGCATCATTTCTGTTAAATTCAAACATTTCTCTGAGATATCCCTGTTCCTGACCATGAACGAATTTAAAAACCTCGATGTGATCTCCTCTCAGCCTTCTATATCTAAGTGAAAACATATTCAATTTCTTCAATCTTTCCTCATATGCCAGGTTGCCTATACCATTCACCATTTTTGTTGCCCTCTTTTGTACTCTCTATAAAAGCCAACAATCTTTCTCATAACTAGGGGACCAAGCTTGGACACAGTATTCCAAATGTGGCCTGACATATGCACAGTAAAGCTTCCTGATGACCTCCTTACTTTTGTATGACACATTCCTCTGTATTGCCCCAAGCATTCTTAGTGCCTTCTTCCTGGCTTCTTTGGTCTGTTCTGATGCCCCCAATTTTGTGTTCAAAATAACACCTAAGTCCTTCTCCTGCTGAGTCACAGATAGTACTTGGCCACCCATCAAGTATGGAGCCTTCATATGCTGCCTACCTACATGCATGACTTTGCATTTATCAAAATTAAACTTCATTTGCCATTTTTCGGACCACTTCACAAGCTCGTCTAAGTCTTTCTGCAGCAAAACCTGCTCATTGTGCCCTGTTATTGCCCTAAAGATCTTCAAATCATCCGCAAATTTCAAAACCTTACTGCTTAGGCCACATTCAATGCTATTCACATATATAATAAACAATAGTGGCCCCAGTACCGACCCCTGGGGGACTCCACTAAGAACATTTTGCCATGATGACTTTGTGCCATTTAGCATCACTCTCTGCTGTCTATCTGAAAGCCATAACTCTATCCATTTTAGGATGCTACCTGCAATACCATGGACGCTACCCTTCGCTCGCGATCAATCGGCACGAGAGACTGGCGACGCTATCTGACCCAAAACGGTCGATGCGTCGTAAAACCAATAACCACCACAACTCTGGATTGATGATGGCTCTATCGATAGTCACCAGCGGGCAGCGAACATCATTCCTGGCTGGGATGGACCGGCGATGGTGTTCTCGTCGGACCCATACCGCTGATGGCCCCGTCCTCGTCCGTTCCGGCAGACGAGAGCAGCCTCGGCCTCACAGTCGCAAGGTCTTGCGCTCACGTCTCGCCACCTGATAGGCGTTCCGGCCTGCCGCGGTCATTCTGACGGAGCGACGCGATTAGCTACACCGCACGTGTAGCTGACGGAGTGACGAGATTAGCTACACCGCACGTGTAGCTGACGGAGTGAAGAGATTAGCTACACCGCACGTGTAGCTGACGGAGTGACGAGATTAGCTACACCGCACGTGTAGCTGACGGAGTGACGAGATTAGCTACACCGCACGTGTAGCTGACGGAGTGACGAGATTAGCTACACCGTATGTGTAGCTGACGGAGTGACGAGATTAGCTACACCGCAGGTGTAGCTGACGGAGTGACGAGATTAGCTACACCGCACGTGTAGCTGACGGAGTGACGAGATTAGCCACACCGCACGTGTAGCTGACGGAGTGACGAGATTAGCTACACCGTATGTGTAGCTGACGGAGTGACGAGATTAGCTACACCGCAGGTGTAGCTGACGGAGTGACGAGATTAGCTACACCGCACGTGTAGCTGACGGAGTGACGAGATTAGCTACACCGCAGGTGTAGCTGACGGAGTGACGAGATTAGCTACACCGCACGTGTAGCTGACGGAGTGACGAGATTAGCTACACCGCAGGTGTAGCTGACGGAGTGACGAGATTAGCTACACCGCAGGTGTAGCTGACGGAGTGACGAGATTAGCTACACCGTACGTGTAGCTGACGGAGTGAAGAGATTAGCTACACCGTACGTGTAGCTGACGGAGTGACGAGATTAGCTACACCGCAGGTGTGGCTGACGGAGTGACGAGATTAGCTACACCGCACGTGTAGCTGACGGAGTGACGAGATTAATTACACCACACATGTAGCTGACCACCGCCAGGGCATCGGTGAAGCTCTTTTTGTCGCATCGTGTGCGCTGCGTCGCGATTTTGTGTTTACTTGTACGATCTGGCGCTGTGATGTTAATTTTGGTTGCTGCCGGTAGCTCAGACTTGTTGCCGACTGTGTGCCGAAATTGAACCACCGATGGACTCCCAACATCTCGGTTCGGCGGCTATCCGAATAATGGCTGACGGTTTGCCAGACTACATCCATTGCGTGGCTCCTTTCATGATAGGTTTGGTTACTGTCCCATGGTGTAAATGGGAATACTTATGTAAATCTAAGGGTCCATATGTCGCAAATAAGGAAGCTGGCTATGCATCACAAGTCCATGGTCGGTCTTCTCTCTTATAAACATATTCTCTCTGATAAGTATGCAATTCGATAGCAGTAGCTGAATAAGTGCAGCAGTGCAACATTCCGTCTGTAAATTTCCGGGCAGACGGTCGGTACCCAGCGCCCCAAACTCCCATGTTTGGTGGCAATTGACCGCTATGGTCACCTCTAGGACTGAAGACGACTGGCAGAATAAGCATTGCGAGGTGAACGACTCGGTACTTCAGCTTGACAACGAATAAGCACTTTTTTATCCACGGAAACGTGATAGTGTTGAGTTGCGAATTCCACAAGCGCGCTCAGGTTAATGTGAGACAATTGGTTTCAGTTAACACCAATTATTTTTGATCAAATTTGTCGAGAATGTTTGCTAATGTCGATGCCATGATCTTCCCCAAGCGCCTATTTTATTAGTATGCGAATAGAAAGTTGTCTGTAGACATTCTTAGGTGGATGAAAGTGCAGGGTAGGCATTCGTTTCGTTTATATTGTTGTTATTAGGGTTATTCCTTACCTTATCGCCTTCCTTACCGTATGTTATTCCTTACCTTATCGCCGTAGCATATCCTTTTTATTTATGTCGATACCTCGACACCACAGGACATCACGGAAATAAGGCAGTTCATTCAGCTTTCGAATATAATAAGTGTGCCTAATACACGAAACTAGTTTTGTAATTTTATCTTGCCTATCTATGTCAACTGGAGGCGGAATGGTAAGGGGTTCATAATCACCTGCCTCAGAGGAGAGGGATGGCGAATTGACATCAGCATTTTTCCGTAGGCACACGAACTGATTTTACTATATTTATTAAAGCTGATGCTAGATAAGCTAATGATAAGAGAGGCGAAATTTCATAACTTATCCGATATATAATCAACACTGAAGAGCTCATTTGTCTTGGGTTTGTGGGTCTAGAACCCGATAAAGGCGCTCCGAAGGCCAGAACCGTTGGCCAATGCTGCCGCTGCGCCGTATACATTTTGCGTTTTGTTTGCGCCAGTTAGCGCCGGAGGCCTCAACACGTGGCAACAGCTGCGCTGCCGGAGAGGGTACACTGATCGATCGTGTGCCGTGAGCCAGCCTTTGCGTTAGAGTAGCTGGCACTCTCCGGTATCGCGGCCCCTGTCAGACATTTTGCAGAGACCCGGGTAGATGTGGCTGGATACCACAAACTAGCTGCAAACACATCGCGAAATATACACGTTCCAGCATTCCATAACGGCCCCAGTGTTCTGAGGGCCTGACCGACGGCCAAGACTCACACACCAAATACAAGTTAACTCACTATATTTCATCATGCATCAGATATTTGGGTCAAATATCCTATACGTTAACCAGGACCTCGGGACGGGGATGCTCAGCCGTCGTGTCGTTTCGGGCGATTTCATGTTCATGCGTGGCTGAAATTAAGACATAGCGCTAATATATGACGAATCAGGGTTATAATAATTATTGCACCCATTGCGAAAGCCCCAAGGTACTGCATATTGTTGCCTACAGTTTGAGATGACATTTACCAAATAGCATAGCTAAATAGTTTCAGTTTAACTAGCCGGGTCGATAATTGAAAGAATTGAAACATCCAACAAGAGTACGCATTTAAAAAGAAGCGATCGATGCACTTTGACAACAATTACATGTTTGTAATCAGCACGTGATCAGCTTTCGACTGGTGTTTCGCATTGAGCATTCGGAGCCCTTCCAAAGACCCGTACCACACCACACTAACAGACAATGGTGGTCGAACTTTTGACGTCAAGTCTGCCAGGCCGTAACTGTTATCTCTTAAAGTTGGTAGCCGGTGTGTCAGACTCTGTCGAAATCCGTCGAACAAGTTCGGGCTGGCTGTTCAATACTAGAATGCTGCGATATTTGATATTGAATAATTTGATTTGAATAAAAATATAATTTGAATTAAAAAAATAGGTTTAACTGGAAGAAAAACGTCGTCACCGACAGTCCTCTGTTATTCACTACCACTCCGGCGTTACAGACAGTCCCCTGTTGTTCACTACCGTTCCGGCGTCACAGACAGTCCTCTGTTGTTCACTACCACTCCGGCGTCACAGACAGTCCTCTGTTGTTCACTACCGCTCTGGCGTCACAGACAGTCCTCTGTTGTTCACTACCGCTACGGCGTTACAGACAATCCTCTGTTGTTTACTACCGCTACGGCGTTACAGACAATCCTCTGTTGTTTACTACCTCTCCGGCGTCACCGACAGTCCTCTGTTGTTCACTACCGCTCTGGCGTCACAGACAGTCCTCTGTTGTTCACTACCGCTACGACGTTACAGACAGTCCTCTGTTATTCACTACCACTCTGGCGTTACAGACAGTCCTCTGTTGTTCACTACCGTTCCGGCGTCACAGACAGTCCTCTGTTGTTCACTACCGCTCCGGCGTCACAGACAGTCCTCTGTTGTTCATTACCGCTCCGGCGTCACAGACAGTCCTCTGTTGTTGACTACCGCTCCGGCGTTTTCTGTTGCTCACTACCGCTCCGGCGTTTTCTGTTGTTCACTACAACTCCGGCGTCACAGACAGTCCTCTGTTGTTCACTACCGCTCCGGCGTCACAGACAGTCCTCTGTTGTTCACTACAACTCCGGCGTCACAGACAGTCCTCTGTTGTTCACTACAACTCCGGCGTCACAGACAGTCCTCTGTCGGTTATAATCTCTGGAAGCACCACCGCAGTTCTCTACTTCGTTCAGTTGTTATTCAGACCGTTTGTGCTTTTCTTCTGTTCAGCACATTTAACTTCAGCCGGCATGGTATCTGTTGCTTACTGTCACAGTCAACGCCACCCAGTTGGTTTTGTACCACTTGGTACAAAACCAACGTACCAACGTGACGTACCAACTCTAGTTAATATTTATAACGTTTACAGCAATGTTTAGTTTACAATCCTATCGTGTGCACGGTTTAGTATGGTTTCGCATACAGTTGTACATTACAGCTATAGTACATAGTGTATGCTGTTCCTGCAGGATTACCATGCAGTATCGTATGGCTATCGTTAGGTATTCGTATGGGATTGCTACACTTTGACCTATGGTTATCTTGTACTTCTACAGAATCACTACACAGTGTCTTGTAACCATCGTGTGGATTTCTGCATAATTATAACAAAATACCTCATGACCATCGTTTACTTTTCCCGTATACTTACAACGCAATACCTTACAGTATTCGTAGAGGATTCCTACAGAAGTCGACTTTTTCTTGGTCGTCTCCCATCCGCACACATTCCTGCCCTACACCTCGCATGGAAAGTACGGCCCTGTGAGTACCAGCTTCCCATTATTGCATCAGTAAATTTGAAATAGCTAACACGAAGCACGACTGCCTAGTCTGGACTGGACGTGGATTGTTTTGCTCTTCTCCGCGGATTGCTGCCATTACCAACGGTGATGAATTAATTTATTTACAGACCATTCATTCATCTGGTTGGAGCAGATTATTGTCTGTCAGGTTAATATGTTTCACTTTCCAACTCGATCGAACCATTCCATTTCGCCGAAATCCGACCCAACATAACTTGACCTGACCTGACATGACCTGACGCGACCTGACCAACCCAATCTAATCCAACATGACCCGATCTGACATGACCTGACGCGACCTGACCAACTCGATATAATCCAATCTGATCTGACCCGACCCAACCTGACCTAACCTGACTTGACCTGACCCGGCCCAACCAGACTCGACTGCAGCCGACTCGACCTAAGCTTACCTAACCCGATCGAACCTAGCCAAACCCGATCTTGCCAAAACCAACTGGACCGGACCCGACCTACGTCCCCTGCGGCGTCCGCCTCCATTATCGCCCACGCATCTGATGCAGTTTTCGGTACCGTTCCCGTTAAGCCTTTTCCTCTGTCTAGTTTTCCATCATGTGCCATTCTCAGATACTGTTACTCAGGGGCGTGGAAGTAATAAATATGAAGGATGAACGCATCGGATACCAGTGGATTGATGCTCGTCACACGCATGTGATCAAATATACCCCCCCCCCCATTCCTCTGCTCCTCACACCCTATTAGTGACCTCGTTCTGTTTCACGTTCGCACTGTTGCATCTTGTTTTTCAACTTTTTTTTTATTCTCTAGATAGGGATTTTTGTGATGCACACATTCACACGGGCTTACTCACGCTATATACTCAGCAAATGCTGTATTTGTTGGCACCCTTACGGGACAGCCTTGTTCACGTGCCTGCTCTCATGTTCGGCTCCGTACCACGTGCGCACGGCGGAGCTATCCCGATTTATCGGCGCCGGGGAACTGAGGACTGACCCCGTGACACGAGGTTAGGCTGTACTCTGGGGCCGTGCCACTGGACAGATGGATCTGTTGAAGGGCAGATCACGCCCGCGGACTCTATGACGCCAGCACTGCTCGGTTAGCGGTAATCTCGGGCCGGCGAACACTCCAGCTACTGCCATCTCCCGGGGTAAAAGCCTTCCAGGGAAAGTCTGTCCGAGGTTGCATCACTTTTATTTTTGTAATCGAAATGCAGCTGGGGCTGTTCTTTAATATTTTCTTTGTGCTTCTCAATGTTCGCCTCCAATTATATTGGATTGCAGCAAGAACCAAAGTATCAGGACCAGAAGTCCAATATGACATTCACTGTGCTATCGATGCTGGTCATTGTGAAGTGACGCTCACTGTGCTATCGATACTGGCAGATGTGAAGTGACGCTCACTGTGCTATCGATACTGGCAGGTGTGAAGTGACGCTCACTGTGCTATCGGTACTGCCAGGTGTGAAGTGACGCTCACTGTGCTATCGGTACTGCCAGGTGTGAAGTGACGCTCACTGTGCTATCGGTACTGCCAGAGGCTGATGCACCTGCGTGCCTGCATTTATATTATAGAGCTGAGGCGTGTTGACTGCACGGTCTACGCTACAGCCAGTCATGTGACAATATGTGATAACCAACCTGACAGGGCGTCGCCCTTCACTGTTGCCCCGATGCACTCTGACACTCAGGGCGTTCAATGACAAATCATTTAGGCACCCTACCAATTTTACACCATGGTATCTCACATTCTGATGAAACTAAACGTACCTCCGAAGCCCAGAACCGAAGTGGCAAAGTTGACCACTTTTTTGGCAGGCTTCCAAATAGCAACATTTTAGACCTTTGCAGGCTACTAGTCAGAACCTCATTAACATAATGCATGTTAAAAGAAAGCGCAATTATACTTTAGATTATTGTGAACTGCCGGATGCGACATTGGCAACAGTTCAGCATTATACCAAATGAGCAGTGGTAGTGACTGCCGGATGCGACATTGGCAACAGTGCACGCACGGGCCGGCACAACCTCGCCACCGCGTCGCAGAGGACGCAGTATCACTCAGCCGACACTCACGGGAATCACGTGGGAGTCGCACTTCAGTCTGCCATCCACAGGGGACACAGACGTTTAACTGGAAAGGCTGGAACTGTCTAGATAAGACTGACAGGCCCGTCACTATGCCACAGGGGACATCTGGGGTCGGGCACATCTGGCTTAGAACATCAGACTGGCGGCGACAAGTGGTTGGTTGGTTGGTTATTTGAGTTTTAGGGTGCATCGACCAGGTTTGGTCATTTAGCGCCCATAGCGGCGACAAGTGGAACACTGGCGGCAATTTTCGGGCACATATAGCTGGTGGCGACGGCAGAACTAGTTGGCGGTTGACGATGCGTGAGCTATCGATGGATGCCGTGTGGGAGAGATTGTGGCCATACTGTCCACATCGACTTGTCCAGGTTCGCTGGAGAAGCATCCCTGCGCGTGCCCGTGTGCAGTGCAGTGGACACAAAGAGGTCACGATCACGACACGAGTGGTATTGGTCGGATCAATCGCAGCCGAGCACGATGGTGTTCATGTAGTCTGGTGTGTGTCAGGTTCTTACGGGTATCGGAAGCTTGAAAATCTAAGCCTGTTTGAAATTACCTGATATAGGAGATAAATCTTATTTACATTCAACGAAAAACAAGAAATCGTGCATGGTAAAAATAGGAAAACAACAAGGGTGTTGAATATCCCACTTAGTAATTGCTTGGATCAGTACTTAATCCTGACCCTGTGAGCTTCAAGGTCGTCCTTTCAAAATTGCCTTTGTATTTTTATTTTTATTTGTCAAAATGTTGTTCGTACAATTGCTTAGCGTAATGATTTAAAGTATCACATATTGGCTGTTTTAAACATTAGGGTGGAACTAAAAAACTAATGTGAACATGTTCAAAGTGCTTTTCAATGTTTTTGTTCCACTTGCAGAAATATTGACTTGTTTAGCACTGTCACATGACCCCTGTGTCAGCTGACGTGAGATATTTGACATTTCATTTTCCCAAATTATCTCATGCACTGCATATTGTGTTTGGTTTCTATTGTTATGAATATTTGTAGGTATATTGTATGTGGTTTTATCATGGGAACTAACCATCCATTCGTGTCATTTCAAATATGGTGGCGTGTACATCCCGAAAACATACATGTGTGGTTGATTGGCTTCCCATCTGGTGAGATAAGTGGAAATCAGGTCCCATCTTGGGCAGACGTTCTCCAGCGGTACTTCAAGCTGCACCAATACAATAAGTTGAAAATAAGTAGTGCAGCAACTCAAGTTGTTAGTGAGGGAATGGGCATCTGGGAGAAGGCGCGAATCCCAACTGCAGAGGAGCGGAATGTCATCGCGAAGTTGGAAAATAAGAGGAAGCAGTACCGGTCAATACTGAAGGAGAAGACTCGAATATCTTCACCTGGGATAAGGAAGGCAGATGAGTTTCAAGCAAGCCTCAGTGACTTGCTTGACACTGCCCATGTCGGGGAACATCAGCTGATTAAGATTCCATTGGACCACGAATTCCTTAAGGCACAGCGGGATCCGGGGAGGCGGTGCTTCGTAGTCGGCGTTGACAAAGTGCTAGCAGGGGAGGAGCGGGGCCCTCAACACCGGCAGTTGGTGACCGAAATAGTACGAAATGACTAGGAGGATCAAGCAGTGCGAGAAGTAACCGTTGAATTGATGTCCTCATCAGACATCAGTGATGAAGCCAATGTTCAGCGGTGGTTTGTGAGCGGTACCACTCCGTCCGCTCCAGAGATTGTGTCGTGCCAGAAACATTGTTACACCGGACCTGACTGCAGCACTGGACCGCACCAAACTCAGTGACCGAATGACAGTGCATGCACTGTTGGCAGCAGCTTTTACTCTCGGCCACCATCTCTCAGAGTTGGCCATCAACCAGTCGCCACCATGCAAACCCAAAAATTGCGGAGATCTTGGAATCATACGCTAGTGGCAGGAGTCTGATCGTTCATGGGGATGGAAAATTCCTTCCAGGTGATGGGAAGGGAAAAGTTGACCGTGTTACTGTCATTGTCACTGTAAACAGGAACTGCAAATCTTCTTGGTGTACCGAAAATTCCAGTCGGCATTGGACAAGCGACAGTTACTGCTGTTATGCAGTGCCTCAAGGAGTGTGAGCTACCAGACAAGGCGGTAGGCATGAGCTTTGATACGTTTTCAGTAACTCCTGATCAGCATTTTATGCATGCACTCTTCTGTGGCAACAGCTGGGACGCCCGCTCTTTTACTTGGCATGTCGGCATCACACTCGGGAACTGGTAGTGGAAGCGGCATTTACAGCGTGCTTTGGCCAGTCTTCTGATCCTGACAACTATCTGTGAATCCTTCCAGTCAAGTTTGAAGTTTATCGAGCAAGGCAAGTTTGGCCCAATGATGCCTGGTGACCTGGATTCCGTGGTTGACGATGCGTTTTTCAGTTGCAAGGAATAGATTGTGCCATTCTGCGTGCGGAAGCTAGAATCTGCTCAACCTCGCGATGGCTACGGCGAACTTCTTGAGTTGGTCATTATTCTTTGTGTCAATATCATACGATGACCTTTCCTCGATTATTAGAAAATACAGTAGAAAGTTACTTTGGTCTTGGTGTATATTCGGGTACAACCCTTCGTCAAACCAGAAAAAGCAATTGCGTGTAAAGAAAATATACGACCTTCAATATACCAGGAGGTGCTGAGTTTACATCAAAAGTAACGATAAAGATTATACTTTATTACTCAACGTTTCGGCCAGGAGTCACTCCTGACGATGGCCCCTGGCCGAAACGTTGAGTAATAAAGTATAACTTGTATCGTTACTTTTGATGTCAACTCAGCACCTCCTGGTATATTGAAGGTCGTATATTTTCTTTACACGCAATGTCTAAAACCCAGGAGCATCTAAGAGCCATTCTTCGTGGTATTAAACAGAAAAAGCAATTCCATCTAACGGTCGAATTCTCACCGCCATACTTTATTATCTATGTCATGTCGTGCCTTGCTAAGCATAGGCTTTTTGATTCCGGAGACGCCTTCAATAATGCTACGTACAAGGCATACATTTATGCACATTTGCTTACATTGGTCACACACTGCGGTGCCTACTGTACAAATATTTATCGAAAGTACTAAAGTTAACTAAAGTAAACTAGTCATTTGGGGGGGGGGGGGGGCGGCCTCCTTTCATGCCTATCGCATCTATCTGTTTTTCCTTGGTAGACATGTACACCCTGCATTGCTGCACCAGGACGAAGGAGGAAAAAAAACCGGAAGCTACTGTTCATCACAATCCGCATACGCACATCTCGTTCATGGAACTTAACATACATGACATGTACGTTATACACACACTGTGGATACATGCCTATCGACTAATTGTTTCATAATATTGGCCAAGAGGTTGTGTTCGAGTTTAGGTCAGGTTTATGTCGTCAGGTTTATTCAAGCTGTGCCGGACTACATACATAGGGGAAACAAAACGCCCAGTCCGACTCAGATCCAACGAACACATTCGGGACATGTTCATAGCAGGATTTAAATACATATGGGCGCAATATGATCAACGAAATGGTCGACGCGCCCTTAAACCACAATAACGAACTAATTCGGGACATGTTAAATAAAACAGCCGACATCCCTTTTAGAGACCACTTCAGAAACGCCCACGCACATGATCACTATACATCTATTCCTTTGGACCTTCGGATACTATTCAAAGCGAAAGATCACGTGGATCGAAAGATCGCTGTCATTACTCTTAAGGAACATAAACCTGACCTAAACTTGAACACAACCTCTTGGCCGATATTATAATACGATTGGTCGATAGACATGTATCCACAGTGTGTGTATAACGTGCATGTCATGTATGTTATGTTCCATGAACGAGATGTGCGTATGCAGATTGTGATGAACAGTAGCTTCCGGTTTTTCTCCTTCGTCCTGGTGCAGCAGCGCAGGGTGTATATTAGGGTGGTCCTAAAAAATATAATGTGAACATTTTCCAGGTGCTTTTCAATATTTGTGCCCCACTTACATAAATTTTAACTTGCGCAAAATTTCGTTCATTTTGATCAACGTTTAGCACTGTCACATGACCTCTGTGTCAGCTGACTGAGACATTTTACATTTCCTATTACTCAAGTTATCTCATGCACTGTACATTGTGTTTGGACTCTATTGTTACGTATATTTGTAGGTATATTGTATGTGGTTTTTGCATGAGAACTAATCATCCATTCGTGTCATTTCAAATATGATGGCGTGTGCGTCCGAAAACATACCTATGTGTGTTTTATTGGCTTCCCGTCTGGTGAGCTGAGTGGAATTCGGGTCCCATCTTGGGCAGAGGTTCTCCAGCGGTACTTCACGCTGCACCAATACGAGAAGTTGAAAGTAAGGAGTGCAGCAACTCAAGTTGTTAGTGAGGAAATGGGCATCTGGAAGAAGGCGCGAATACCAACCGCAGAGAAGCAGAATGTCTTCGCGAAGTTGGAAAGTAAGTGGGAGCAGTACTGGTCAATACTGGAGAAGACTCGACGATCTGTACCTGGGATAAGGGAGGAAGAGGAGTTTCAAGCGAGCCTCAGTGACTTGTTTGACACTGCGCATGTCGGGGAACACCAGCTGATTAAGATTCCAGAGGACCGCGAATTCCTCAAGGCACAGCGGGATCCGGAGAGGCGGGGTTTCATAGTCGGCGTTGACAAAGTGCCAGCAGAGGAGGAGCGGATCCCTCAACACCGTCAGTCGGTGATCGAAATAGTGCGGAAGGACAAGGAGGAGCAAGTAGCGCGAGAGGAGACCGTTGAATTGACGTCATCATCAGACAGCAGTGATGAAGCCAATGTTCAGCGGTGCCACTCCGTCCGCTCCAAAGAGGTTGTGTCTTGCAAGGAACATTGTTACGCCTGACCTGACTGCAGCACTGGACCGCACCAAACTCAGTGACCGAATGACAGTGCATGTACTGTTGGCAGCAGCTTCTGCTCTAGATCACGACCCCTCAGGGTTGGCCATGAACCAGTCGTCACCTAGGCGAACCCAAAGACAGGCTATTGCGGAGGAGATCCTAAAATCCTACGCTGGCGACAGGAGCTTGATCGTTCACTGGGATGGAAAACTCCTTCCAGGCGATGGGAAGGAAAAAGTTGACCGTGTTAATGTCATTGCCACTGCAAAGAGGAACTGCAAAGCTTCTTGGTGTACCGAAGATTCCAGTGGGGATTGGACAACAACAGCTACTGCTGTTATGCAGTGCCTCAAAGAGTGTGAGTTACCAGACGAGATGGTTGGCATGAGCTTTGATACGTTTTTCAGTAACACCGGATCAGCATTTAGTGCATGCACTCTTCTGCAGAAACAGCTGGGACGCCCGCCCTTTTACTTTACATGTCGGCATCACATTCTGGAACTAGTAGCGGAAGCGGCATTCACAACGTGCTTTGGTCAGTCTTCTGGTCATGACATAGCCATCTTCAAACGTTTCCAGTCAAGTTCAAAGTTTATCGAGCAAGGCAAGTTTGAGCCAATGATGCCTGGTGATCTGGATTCCGAGGTTGATCCGTTTTTCATTTGCAAGGATTCTGCATTCTGCATGCGGTTGTGGCATTCTGCATGCGGAAGCCAGAATCTTCTAAACCTCGCGATGATTACGGCGAATTTCTTGAGTTGTTCATTATTTTTTTGGTGACCGTCCTCCAAGATGATTCAAGTTTCTCCTGCCAGGTGCCCTTCATCGTGCAAAGTGGATGGCACGTACTGGTTGTACTGTGCTGTACGCACATGTACTATACTTACTGTTTGTTTATTGGGGTTTTGGGGCGCATCGACTGCAGTGGTCATACAGCGCCTACTTTAGGCGCTGCATGTACTATACTACAGTAAGTACTATGCTTACTGTACGTACTATACTTACACTGTACTGGCTAACAATGAAGATCATGGTATTGTTATCTGTGGATTATCCATCAATCTTGTATTTATTGTTTCGTTTTTATTTTACTGAAAAGGACTGACTCTTCCTTTATTTTCCGTTTCCGTGTCGAACATCACACTATTGATATTCATGGGCGCGGAGACTCGAATACCGTAATGCTTACCCCACATGTGACAGTAGTAAATAAAGCCATATAGGAATCATATTTGGTACCAATTATTTTCTGACGGGTATGAACCATTTTATGAAAAAGCACCTTAAGAAAATTATATTTTAGTTCAGGTATACTATTGAGGACCACCCTAGCGTACATGTCTACCAAGGAAAAGCAGATATATGTGATAGGCATGAAAGGAGCCCCCCTCCCCCCCAAAAAAACGACTGGTTTACTTTAGTTAATCAGTACTTCAGTTAACCGTTAGTGCTTTAGATAAATATTTTTACAGTAGGCAGCGCCGTGTGTGACTAATGTAAGCAAATGTGCATAAATGTATGCCTTGTACGTAGCATCATTGAAGGCATCTCCGGAATCAAAAAGCCTATGCTTAGCAAGGCACATGACATAGATAATAAAGTATGACAGTGAGAATTCGACTGTTAGTTGGAATTGCTTATTTTTGTGGTTTGACGAAGGGTTGTACACCAAGAGATACACCAAGGAATATACACCAAGAGCAAAGTAACTTTCCACTGTATTTTATAATCATGGAGGAAAGATCATCGTATGATATTGATGAAATTATATGTTCCTCGCCAGAGCGCTAAATATATTATTATTTTTGGTGAGCGTCCAAGAATATTCATGTTCCTGCCAGGGGCCCTTCATCGTGCAAGGTGGATGGCACGCATGACCTATGAGATCAATATCTACTTGTTCCGAGCTCAATGACTGCTGCGGAGCTCAGTTTCAAATGACTGCTGGCATCGCTGTCAGCTCCCCGACGCGAAGAAGATAAGGACTTTACACGGCTCCTCTCAGAATTGATTATTCACTGTTCTGGCTAACAATGAAGATCATAGTGTTTTTTTTTTGTTCTGTGGATTGCCAATCAATCTATTGTTTAATGTTTCGTTTTCTATTTTACTGAAAACGACTGACTCTTCCTTTATTTTCCGTTTCCGTGTCGAATATCGCACTATTACTATTCGTGGGCGCTGAGACTCGAATAGCGTAATGTTCACCCCACATGTGACAGTGGTAACTAAAGTCGTATGAGAATCATTTGTCACCAATCATTTTCTGACCAGTATGAATCCTTTTATGAAGAATCACGTTGCAAAAATTATATTTTTAGTTTTGGTGTACTATTGAAGACCACCCTAATAAACATTGATCGATTCGTTGGAAAACGCCGTTTTTTTTTCTTCAATCGTTGGCCTCATGTCAAGGGAAGTGGAAATATGAAAGAATGTACATACCCTGCACATTTCCCCGGGATTGTTTCCTTGACCCGTCGATAACATAAGTTCAGACAGGCATTAGACGGACTGCATTGCATATCAAATCAGGCTTGCCTTCTGGTAAATGATATTCCAGAGTTCAGCTGGGTTACATTTATTTCGATTGATGTGTGCGTTCGCTGTAGTATAGTTGTTGGATGTTCCTGACACAAGTTATTAAAGTCACCCCAATTACTTGGTAGAATCGTCAGTCAGAAGCACAACATAAAATTATGTTGCGATGCTTGAAACGTGTTCTCTGTTGTTGCATTGCCGATTTTGTGATCCCCAGGCTGTGCCAAAGCAAACTGCGGACGCCTGGCGAGATCACGTGGCATCAGGCTTGGTATTGCCCAACAGAACCAACGTCAGTGGAGTGGTTTTACTGCAGACACGTCCGCGAATGATTTGGCTGACATTACGGCCGTCTAAATGAGCGATGGTGTGTTGGAATTGGTAGACGACTGACATTTGGGAGGGATGTTAGGCTGAACACCAGAAACCGCCAAGATGATTCCACTCAAATTCTGAATTGCGTGCAGTCGTTCTGCGCCATGATGCATCTCGTACCTCCATTGCGACTGTGGTCATCCCTGCCCTCAGGTATATGACATGCAAATTAATTTTTGGTCTCTGATCACTGATCTTGCTTTTAACGTCCTTCATACGACTCATGTTCGGTTGCCTGTTTTTATTTTTTTTGCTGCACCTGTAAGGAATGTTAAAACTTTCCATCGTCAGCTGCATCGATCGTGTCAAATATCAAGGAATGTGCCCGCAATTCAACAACAGGCCAGCCGGATTTCGACATTGGTTGTGATATTGCCGAACTCCGGCTCCACTGGCGAACACGCCGCACGCACTGGCTTCTTGGATTAACGAGACGTGCAGCCAACACATCGCTGCACTCTTTGCTGAACTAAACGGGCGGATTTCCGCCAAACTTGTAGGCAGTAAGATGTGGACTCCAGCTGTCAGGTGTCGCTGCAGTTTAAATGCAGCACATTTGCACTTGGCATGGCGAGCACGCTTTTAATTCGATTGGCCCGAGTGTTGGCGCCTGGGAACTGCGACCTATGTTGCGGCGGTGGCGGTGGCCGCTGACGCGTGGACGATTTATTCCCGACGGCCGCGCACATGATTCTGCCACGGCGGCCCGGGCAGACGGCACCGGTAACCGCGTCCCCTCTGCTCCCGGTGTGGCGCCGTCTCGTAAGCAAGTGCTAAACTGATAGAAATAACGGGAATGGTCGGGTCTGGTGCGCCTGCTGCCGTCGGCGTCGGCCAGGTGCTACGCTGGCTCGAATAGAGAAAATGGTCGGGTTTGGTGTGCTTGCTGGCGTCGGCGTTGTCCTTTTCCTTTCTTTGATCAGATGCTGTTTTGGTTTTGATGTTCCCGTGATTCATCAGTTGACCTGCCGTCGCGTCAAATATTGAACTGTGTGTGTTGTCAACCGACCAAATCAGCGTTTGCCTGGCGTGTTCCCATATGCTGGTCGATTCTATTGTCCTTTCGAAGGCGACTTACTCGACTACTTACTACTTACTTACTTACTTACGTACGACTACTTACCGTTGTGCCGGCTCACAGTTGACCTGACGGGACCGCTTTCAGTTGATTTGCGGGTAACGCTGCTGAAGCGGGATCTGCGCCGTAACCTGACCTATTTGTTCGCACCGTGGAGCGGCGGCTTCGGGCGTCCGTTCCTGGCCCGGGCGGGCGATACTCGAGAGGTGAGTCGGCGGTTTTCCTGAACCTTTGTTCGTTTGTAGTTAGTACGACAAAAACAAACCAACGCAGACTGATAGCCAGCACCTGGTAAGGCTGCGTGTTGCACCGTAAGGAACCACGTGCATGACGTACAGCGTTACCTCATTCCTCGGACTGTGTAGCTGTGCTCGAGGTGCGGTTTTGATATTCCGGCTACTTTCTGCCTGATGTGAGGCTCCGGTCCGCACGCGAGCCACTACCGCGCCTGCCTCAGGGCCTGGCCCCTGAGGAGGAGGGTGGCGGATACGTGGTTCCGTGCCGGCCACATTGACTCACTCTTCTGACGTTGATCTGTTTTGCGTACTGGTTTCCTTATTGGCTGTCCTGTTTTCGCACGCGTGAAACTTACTTGTGTACTTCTCTGGCCGATATGCGATTTCTGGTTCTGATTGCTATGATCTGTCAAACCGATAATGGCTGTCAGTAAGAGAGCATAGCAGTGTTCGAAGTGTGATTTCGGATTTCGGTAATGCCCGGTGGCTGATGTGTGACGTTCCGGGGACTGCATCTCAGTCGCTGGAGCCGATCGAGGTCGTCTCAGAGCTGGAGCTGGCCGCCCTGCACGCCATGTGGACGGTGGTGTGCTGCGGTCAAGTCTACGATCAGGCGGCACTGGCCACCGACGACGGTGACATCTACCGAGCGCTGGACATATTACTCGCCTGCACAGATGACAAGGTAAACACGTCTGTCGGTCACAACTTGATACAAAATTAATGTCGCACTTCATGAGGCCACAATTTCTTAAGGCTTCTTTATTATGTATATTATTGTGAAAATAATTGCTGGCTGAAGTTTTCACCGTGGTGAGTTGACCCATAATAGTGATATGTCTCAATAACATACGACACGAGAAAATAGTTACCTCGGTTGCATGAGAAGTTCTATGCAAAACGAGTTTTGAATGGTGTTTCATTTAATGCTCGTTTTTGGACCTTTTGCGATCTATGCCATCTAAAAGAAAACATGAAATGAGGGAAGTAGCCAGGTCCAATTCAAATTTTCTGTGGTGGTGAAATTTCAACGCAAGGTTGCTTTATTCAACACAAATTCACTAAGCTGCAAACCAAGCGAAGATTCACAATTTTGTTTTTGTTGGCCAGCCCGAACCTCATGAAGTCCGTAGCATGACTTTCCCAGTGAATCTACAGTATTACTGCACCTTTGATTATTGCTCGCAATCGTATGTGGTATGTCATGAACTTCACGTCCACCAGTTCCTTCCACTAGGTTATGATGCTGACGTCGACAAATCTGACCGTGATTGCGATGGAAATGCCATAAGCCATGAAACATTAGTTCAGCGATTGTCCTTTTGCACCCCAATAGTGTTCTACGTCCCCCATTATCATTGTTTCCCCATTATCCTTGTCCCCATTATCCTTGTCTCCCCATTATCCATGATGCTCGCTGCAACACGAGCCAATTGACGTGATAAATGATTGGTATTGTTGTTTACCCCAAAGCTATCTCTTTATGGTAAGATGTGGGACGCGTTGTGTCACATTTGTTGCCAGTCTATGTTGAGACCAATGCTTCTGTTCCATCACACACTGCTCACGGTGTCACGGTAGCTCAATCTGTAGGTCATTCAGCTCCGGAACGCAGGGTCGTGGGTTCGAGACCCACAACCTGCGGAACCGCCGAGTTCATCTGCGCAACGACACTACCAGCTGGGGAAGTAGTGGTTTATTTTCCATTCTTGTTAACTTCCCACTTTTATAAATTATTTCCATAATTTGGAACACTACTTATCGGAACTGAAAATTGTGACTTGTCAGATTATCCGTTTTGGAAACTTGAATGACCCCCAACCCCTTGTAACCAATCTTAGCATGAAGTGAAAGTAGCGGTTTTATGAGGACATTGATGTTTGGCTGGTTGCATCAGTATGGCAAAACCACATTCACTAGACGTTGTCATATAACTGGCGAATTCCCAATCGAGGTACTTTTAAACAAATATTTTCTGAAATGTGAAGTAGCATGTATTGGTTTGCATGCTGAAAGCACATCAGTTTTCGTCCTTTGCATTGCTTATGTGCACCTAACATCGCTGCAATGTTGGTAAGTTGTCACATAACTAAATATCAACGAAGAGGTATATTTTTATTCACAAAATGTGATTATTCTTATTGGACATCGATCGACGATATTGCGTAGCTGGAGACGTGTTAGGTATACGAAGGCCACCACAATATCCACCCAGACCACCCGCAAGTCCACGGACACCATCTTCTGCCAAGTCGAACCCCCTACCACCTCCTGCACACCCACCCAAACCCACTCCAAAACCTTGTCTGAGGCCAGCGTTCAGACTGAACCTACCACCCTTGCCAAGCCCGTCGAACCCACAACCCCAGACCAACGAATCCCGCCCGAACCCACCGCGCCTCCCAAACGCAAATCCCGCCGCCACCCCACCCAATCACCTCCCAGGACCCGTGCGACCAGGTCCAGGCTACCACCCCTGCCTGGGTCATCTCCAAACCTTCTCCGTTCACCGGTTCAACCTTTCTCCCCAACTCGACACCGACACCACCCCAGTATATGAACACCAACAGCCACCAAGCGCGTTCGGCAATGGGACTTTTTCTGCAGTGGAACACCGGTGGCATTCCAGGCAAGTTCATATAATTCAAATCTGAATTCTTGCAACAGAAACGATTACTAGCTGCGCTCCAAGAAACTCACTTTCGAGATTCTGACTCCACTTGGAACAAAATCCCAGATTGCACTTGGCACGTCGACAACGTAAACGGCCCACATAGGAAATGGGGCGCAGCCATACTCATTGCAAACAACATACCTCATCGTCGAGTAACGTTAAATACTCCCCTGAATTGCGTAGCAGTCAGCCTCAAAATTACCCACTGTCAAACCACAATCATCTCACTACACATTTCGCCGTCAGCTGAAACCCCCACACCACAGGAGCTGAGCGACCTGCTGCTTCAGGCCCCTCCACTAGTTCTCATTATGGGAGACTTTAATGCTAAACACCCCTCCTGGGGAAGCGACCAGACTGACGCTAGAGGGCGAGAAATTCACCAGTGTATTTCGGACCACAACTTAGTACTTCTTAACACCGGGGCCGCTACCCACTACAACACGACCTTAGGAGGATCGGACAGTTGCATTGACTTAACGTGCTGCTCCCAACGACTTAGCTCACTATTTGACTGGTCAGTTTCAGATGTTCCCGGCTGAGCGACCACTACCCAATCACAATTAGGCTGAGCACGGATGCTATCCACCACACTAAACTATTTAGACCATTTTGGAACTTGAAAAGAGCGGACTGGGCTAAATTCGCGGATCAGGTGGACCTCAACCTAGCAACTTCAGAGACCATTAAAATCGAGACAATCCTAAGGGCCGTCAGCTCATCAGCGCGATATTCAGTCCCAAAAAGTAACAAACCTAGGAAAAGGCATCTACGCCATGGTGGACCCCGGACTGTCAAAGGGCCATCGCTGCATTGCCCGGTACACAATTCGAACTGCACGCCAAAACTGTTGGCAGTCTTTTGCCTTTCAATTCAATAGGTTCACCCCTACCGGCAGAATCTGGGACTTGATGAAGCGTTTCAACCTGAAACGGCCACCACCAGGCCCCTTCCCCCAGCTGACCGTAAAAGGACAGCACATCACTGACCCACAACAAGTCGTAGACCACTTTAAACTACACTACGCCAGCGTATCTGGCAACAGCAACTACGACACCACTATAGTAAGTGCTCTAGACGCCCTTGCCTCGAAAGCAAATTTTAGCTCTAGCAATAGAAAAATCTACAATCAGTCGTTTACTATGCGCGAATTACACCTTGCCCTCAGCAAGTGTGGAAACACGTCGGTTGGGCCGTACGACATCCACTACCAGTTTCTTAAACGTCTTAGCAAAAATTCCCTGACGTACCTACTAGCGGCCATAAATGAATTGTACCAAAGCGACACCTTTCCCGCATCCTGGCGGGAGAGCGTATTCATTCCATTGCCAAAGCCGCACAAAGATCACTCCACCCCAAAAGGTTATAAACCCACCTTACTTGCTAGCTGTGCTAGCAAGTTGGTCGAGCGCATGGTCAAGACACTATTGAGGAAATTTCTGAAACACAACGACCTGCTCGACGAATTTCAGTGCGGCTTCCAGCGTCAAAAATCAACTAAAGACAATCTCATAAGATTAGTGCATGACATCAAAAGTGCTCTAGGCATCAAACGCACAATAGCTGCCTACTTAGACATCACTGCCGCATTCGACCGAGTACACAAGTCCGCACTGACACACAAACCCCACAAGATAGGCCTACGCGGACACATGGCACACTTCATTCTCAACTTCCTCAGAGACAGGACCCTGAAGGTTCGATGCGGCAGTGTCACATACAACACCACAACTCGGGAGCAGGGCCTGGTGCAGTGGAGCGTACTCTCACCGAGCCTCTTCATCATCATGATCAACGGCATACTTGCTGACCATACGGACACTTCACTCCAATACTCACTTTTCGCGGACTACATAGCCATTTGGACAACATCACAATGCCTCCTTAAATCTGAAAAAAAACATTCAAGCAGGACCAGACCATATTGCAAAGTGGTGCAAAACTTGGGGCTTTACCATGTCCGCAAAAATATCGGCCACCGTCACATAAAGTCGTCTCTGCCCCACGCCCAAAACTCTACTTAAAATCGATGGCAAAGCCATCGAACAGGTGGAAAGCTTCAAGTTCTTAGGAGTGCATTTAGACGAAAAACTCAGTTTCAACACCGACACCATCTCCATCTCGAAGCGATGCGCGAAGCGCGTCAACATACTCCGTGCACTTGCACGCACAGACTGGGGGGGAGACAGGAAAACACTACTGCGACTGTACACATCAATCATACGACCCATCCTAGAGTACAACAGCATCATTTTTGCCACCATTTCAGAAAGTTAGAGCCGAAAGTTAGAAATCATCCAAAACAGCTGCATCAGAGCAGCCACACGTGCCCTCAGCACCACACCGATAGCCAGTCTTCTAGTGGACTCAAACACACCCCCACAAACACGTCCTTCAGGAGGACACAATAGCTGTGCCGCTACCCAATCAAAATCAAATCCATTAATAATCATCCGGCACAGCGCTGCTTGACACCTGACAGATACGACAAGAGCCGATTTGGGCGTAAACTTCCACCATACAGCATTCAAATTGTCACGGCTTTCTCAGATTTTAACCTCGCAATGCCATCCACTGCAGCTCGTCCGCCCACCGAGCCATTTTGGACTTTCAGTCAATCAAAGGTCAAGTGCTTGCTCTGCACAAATCCACAAATCCACCAAGTGCTTGCTCTCGGAGAAGAAATCCACTATCACATCGGCGGAAATTCTTGGCATCTTCCACAAGTTCGCCCATGACAACAATCACAAATCACTCGTATTCACGGATGGGTCGAAACACGAGGATAAGGTTGGCATCGGCATCACTGGACCAGGTCTCAGACTTTCCAAGCGTCTACCAGATAACTTCTCCATCTACTTCGCTGAAGCAATGGCCATTCTGGCCGCTATCACCATTCTCATGAGGCGTACAGCTAGACACGTAGTAATTTGCTCAGACTCCAAATCTGTCCTCCAGTCGATTAGCAACACCCACGACTGTCCACATCACTTCATTGATAGAATCCAACAACTCGTGGCCCATAACGTAAACATGAACTTTTCCTTCCTCTGGATTCCGGGCCAAGCCAACATCCCAGGTAACGAAGAAGCAGACCGACCCGCAAAGCAAACCTTGGCATTGAACACTTACCTTAGCGTGGAATATTCGGTAGACGATTGCAAAGCACTCCTACAACGCCACATTCGCCAGCATCAACAGAACACATGGACAACACAACTGAACACGACACAAATCCAACCACACCCACGCAATCAATCCAACGATAGGCACATGGAACACATCAAATCAATCTCACCAACAACAAGAGGTCATCCTCACTAGACTTAGAACTGATTGTACAAAACTAACACAGCCTCAATTAGAGGGTGACCAATACAGAACACCTCACTGTGACACTTACAACGCCACGTTAAGCATAGGCCACATCCTGCTAGACTGCAGTAGCTTTAGCTCTCAAAGACAACCACTTAAGGCATTCTGCCAAAGAGAGGGTATCACCCTATCGCTTCCATCGCTTCTCGGTGACAAACACCCAGAACTCCTTTAATGCTATTTGAATATCTGTATGCCACACAACTAGAAGGAGCACTGTAGGCACCACACCACCAACATTCACATTAACTCGCAATGCATGACCGCGAAACAAAGCCTGTTTTCAACACAAAACTGAAGCAAAGCCTGTTTTCCCAACTAATTTGGCCCAGCCGTCGAGATCGTCTCAAAGTAACCCAAAGCTATTCTACGCGCGATGTATGTGGACATTAGCTTCCAAAACACAAATACTCGTTTCCTGTTTCATTAGTGGGATATGTGTAATAATAGAGTTCCCGTCGAGAAGCTCGCTGTCACATATTACACGACATGATGATTCATCCACTCTGGCTCTGTACCCCACCGACGCACCGACGGATGTGGTGGGGAATTATTATACAGGATAAGATACGGCAATCAGTGGCGGCTACTGTGAAATCGGTGGCGGTCTAATGGCGAAGTCCATCACGGTCTGAGGGTCTCTTCTCAACTTGCCCGAAGCCAGCGGCCGAGGCACCGCTGTCGGATATGACAGGTCATGTCAGGTCAGGATGTGACAGGTCCTGCGGCGGCGCGGCATCGGAAGGCCAGACCGCTATTCGGCGAATTTAGCGCTTCCCAACTCCATCACCAGTAATGGCTCTCGCGTGTCACAACAGACGGTATCTGAACACTGGACTCCCAGGCAGCGAGGAAGCTGATTCACCAGCGAGTAAGACGCGGTCTCGCCGTCCGGCTAGCGTGACGTACTCATCGACCTATCCAGCGGCCCAACCGTCATCGCGGCTTCCCCATTATCATTGCTCCCCGTATTCCTCCCAGGTAAAGCGAACTGCCGTCCACCGGCACCCCTTCCGACACACATAGCGGGCTGACAAGGTGAAAACACCGCACCATTGCGTAGCTGCCCGCTGGGCCCTTCACACTAGAGCGTGCCAGCATCCAGCCGATATGGCTGGCTGGCGGTGTACTGTGTCAGCAGTACGGTGAACCCGACGACGTCGGACTCCTGCTGACCCAGTGTCGGACTCCTAACCCAGTGTCGGACTCCTGCTGACCCAGTGTCGGACTCCTAACCCAGTGTCGGACTCCTGCTGACCCAGTGTCGGACTCCTAACCCAGTGTCGGACTCCTGCTGACCCAGTGTCGGACTCCTAACCCAGTGTCTGACGCCTGCTGACCCAGTGTCGGACTCCTGCTGACCCAGTGTCGGACTCCTAACCCAGTGTCGGACTCCTGCTGACCCAGTGTCGGACGCCTGCTGACCCAGTGTCGGACTCCTGCTGACCCAGTGTCGGACTCCTAACCCAGTGTCGGACGCCTGCTGACCCAGTGTCGGACGCATGCTGACCCAGTGTCGGACGCATGCTGACCCAGTGTCAGACTCCTAACCCAGTGTCGGACTCCTGCTGACCCAGTGTCGGACTCCTAACCCAGTGTCCGACGCATGCTGACCCAGTGTCGGACTCCTGCTGACCCAGTGTCGGACTCCTAACCCAGTGTCGGACGCCTTCTGACCCAGTGTCGGACGCCTGCTAACTAAAGAGCAAATTCGGATGTTTTTTTTGCCTGCCGACGAATACGATTATTCGCCTTCAAAATACGACGAATATTCGGCTATTCGATCATCCTATGCTCGTTGGCGATTAATTCGATTAATCTAATTGCATGAAATCAGCATCCGAATACAGAACGAAACCAAAGAAATTACTTCACGATAACTACCAAACATGAAAACTTTAGTTTTGGAAATACTTTTTGTCCAAACTTTTCTCTGCAGTAAAAATATTTGTGCTTTTGTCTGAACTTTTAAAATGCATTTATATAAATTTGTGCGTTTTATTTATGGGTATAAATTGTATTCCCCGTGCGGGGTTGATTGTAATTTGCGTTTATATATTATTTTGTGATCGTGCTCCAACGCAGCACGATCACGTTTTAGCAGTCGCGTTTTAACTTTGATATTTTTTTTTTACATTTTGACTAATTCACCCAGGCATATTTCGGTGTAATCATCACAACACTTCTCCTTGTCGGTAAGAGCGATCACTGTGCATTCAATACCAACACCAAGTTCGAATAACCAGCACTGTTATTTCACTGTAATTGACACTGTACACTGTAGCTGGAGTTTGTAGATATTTTAAATTTAGAGAGGAAGGGGGGTTTCCCATGCTTTTGAACCTCTTTGATGGAAGAAGAAACAATTTTTAAAAAAATTAATAGACGTCCCAATTTTCATTTGAAAATCTGGATTTCTCATTTTAGTCAAGGAACCAAAATTGCGCTCTGAGCTGGCGCGAAATAAAAATACTCGAAACACAGAAAATAGGTTAGGTTAGGAAGGGAAACATAAAACAGTAGGTATTTGAATTTTGGCATTTTATTAGAACATACATACATATTAAGTAGGTAGACCTCACCAAAATTGACCTCACCAATGAAGTCGATACAAATCATCAAAAGGGATGCAAATAGCCTCTGCCTCATGGTAAAGGGACTATTGTTCATTTATAAAGGTCTGCGATCAGAATACATTGGCAGTTAAATAAAACAGTAATTGTTTGGGGCTATTTATATCCCTCAGTGACACACTATACGACCAAACCGGCAGTGGGTTAGACACAACCTACAACATGTTTTGTTTCAGGAACATTTGCACGTTCACGTGGTCTTCTGAAAGTTGGAGTCGCCTCTTGTTGAGCAACCAGCCGAGGCTGGAGTACACTAGTTCCGACTGGGTGGAAGTGGCGGGCACACACAAGTACTTCCTTGCGAGACGTGCCAAGTTTGGATACTTTAGCTTGCGTTCTCTCCACCAGGAAAGAACGTCTTCCTCGTCTCTGGAAATCTCAGACTCAGCTCGATAATTTCGAACCTCCCGATCAATCTCTTCCATATCATTATCATCTTCGTCTTCGGACGATGATTCTGACCACTCCAGTCCCATCTTCCTTTTCTTGATCACGGGTTCATTCGTGGCAGGCTTTTCCGGGGAGGAATGTTTGGCCTTGTGGAGATCCTTGGCCTCCCTTGCTTCCTGAGCCAATTACTTGTACACCGAGTCCCGCTTGGACTTGTCTGAGATGACCTTCATCTTGAGAAACCTCGGATCAAGAGCGGTAGCCTTCATCAGGAACGGAATGTTAACATTTTTCTGGGTTTTTTCTTTGAAGTCCTTCATAATTATGTCCTTCATGTTGGAGATGTACACTGCGTCCTCCTCGCTGGCCTCCAGCTGTTTCTCAATCGACTTCATGACTGGCATGGCGACTGAGGCTGTTACAAATTTGTTTCCTCCCAGGGTCGTAGAGTACATGTCAAACGTGGTCAAAAATGAGTTAAGCTGCTGTATTTTCTTCATGTCAGCTCGCGTGAGTTGAAAGTCCTTGAGCTTCTCTTTGGTCTTGAAATTGTACTTCTGGAGAGCCATATTGATGGCCTTAGCGTTCATGAAGCCCTCCAGCTCATCCCCGAGAAACATTGAGGTAGAGGTGTCCTTCTCGACCTTCTCGTCGTCCAAGATCGACGAGGTAGACGCTCGGGTACTCCCCCATCTGTTGACGACATCCTGAACGAGGGTTTTTTTTTCTTTATCCCCAGATGTTTCTGAGCCTCCTCCAAACCATATTTGACGACGTATGACTTGTTGTGCTTGGCAATAATCTTCCTCTGCTTTAGGACGATGTTATTGACCGCCTTCTCTTTGGTGAGCCCCTCCGTCAGGCTGGAGTGGAGGATATGTTGGAAACAGCCATTCCTCTCATTGTCTTTGAACGCGGCGCGCATCTTGTTCTCGTTGTCAGTGGTAGTCAGGACGACTTTGTCCTTCACACCAAATTCTTCGGTGATCTTTTCCGTATTCTTTCGATAGTTGACGGCGGTATGTGACTCCTTTACCTCTTTCACGCCCAGCGTGAAATATTTCATCTGGAAGTCATCGGTGATCCCGTGCACCCCGGTCTCCTGGAAACTGCGTGCGCTGCTTCAGCTTCCACCATCAGTAGTAGTGGTCACGAACTCCAACTGCTTCAGTTCCTCCTTGACCCGAGCCGACTCCTTGGCGTACATGTCGTCTATGTATTTTGTGATGGTTATCTCACAGGGCACGTCATACTCCGGACAAGCCAGAGCCATCACACTGATGAAACCGTCGTCACCGACGATGGCGGCTGGCCTGGTGTCTTTAACACACCACTTGGCTATCGCTGAGGTCATGTACTCCCACTTATCGGAATTTTTATTCCATTTGACCACCTTTTTTTCTTTGGGGAAGAAGAAGCTCTTTATTGAGTTCTTGTCGCTTGCCGGATTCTTCTTCGATTCGTAATCCTGTTTATGGTGATTAGTCATGTGACTTGTCAGACTCGTTGTGCTATGATATGCCATGCTTGCCTTTTGGGCCGGACAAAGCTTACAGAACACACGTGTCGGGTCTGGCATTTTGGAGTCTTTATGTCCCTTGAAATAAAAAAAGTCCAAACGACGCTTGTTGGCGCTTTCTTAAGCACTTTCTCAGCAGAGTACGTCATCTCCTCTTCCTTTACTGATTCATCCTCACTGCTTCCTTCAGACATGCTTCCGGCTGGACTAGGATCAGAATCACCAGCTCACCTATGTATGTATCTTAAAGTTTGGATTTTGAGGCCAATTGTGAGTGTTTTTTATACAACTTACATAGGATCGATGGATTTATGTGATCATAGGGATGTAGAATATTTTTCACCTAAATCGGCTGTTTTGGTAAAAATTACGTGGGTAGATTACTCTTTTACAAAAGAAATATGAAACGTATTTTCGGAAAAAATCTAGCATGTGTAGAACGACTTTTCAGATGTCTTTTTTTATCAATTGTGTCTTACATTAGTTAATTAATTGTTTGCGATCCCCGTGTTAAATCCTTAAGTATGGTCGAGTTTGACTAATTGGTGGAAATTGGTATATGGGTGGAAACTGGAAAACTGCTAGATGATTGCTAACAAGGAATGTCATCCACGTAAGAAGCCAAAACCGAATCTTTTAACATGTAAACATAGGTACATCATATTTTGTCAAAGTAAAGCCCCTCAAAATAATTTTTTTCGGCGTTTTTCATCACAAATATTGGCGGTTTTGATGTCATAAATCACACCATATTTTGACAAAAATGATATAAATCCCTCGACCCTAAACTTATTAGTTGTCACCAGGGGAGGATCCAGGATTTCATCCACGGGGGTGGGGGGTCTACTCCTCAGGGGCAAGGTAAAATTGGTCAGGGGAAAGGTAAAATTCGTCAGATGCAAGGGCAAAATGCGGTTGACTAGCGGGAGGGAATGGGACATGAATTTTGCGGGGGGGGGGACCTCGGCTTACGAGAGGGCAAGCCCTGGCTTCAGGGGGGGCTATAGCCCCGTATCCCCTTCTGGATCCGCCCGTGAACCCTCACAATATGCCAAAAATCCGCTGCAAGATTATAACGGCCTCACAGAGCACGAAGCACAAAACACACACCGCCCAATACGCTGAAATTTGAAAACTGAACTGACCGGCAGTTCACAACAGACGGGTATTGGTTTGATTTTCGGCCGGCAGGCACGTGCGCTGCAATGCGGCTGGTACCATCAGGCCGGGGGATAAAACATTGCGTTTATCTTTGTATTGAGTTCGTTGAGCCCAAAACACAGAAATTCTAGTTCTACATCAAGAATTCACTGACCGTGACCTTGACACACGGGAAGAAGCAAACGCTGGCGAATATTCGGAATAATCGTATTTATCGATTAAAAGATTTTTCTGCCGACGAATTCGAATATTCGTATTCGTCGAATTAATCGATTATCCGACTATTCAATGGACTCTTTACTGCTAACCCAGTGTCGGACGCGCTCGGCTCCGTCAATTCCCCTGGCCACTCGCCCCCGCCTGTAGAAGTGATGTATAGTGCCGGGATGTTTACCGACGGCTACGTGGGGCGGGCATAATGAACTCATCCCCGAGTCCGCCCGCCTCGTCCGATGTGGACTGCCGACAGGGCACCGTGTGCAACAATAAGAGATGTTCAATGATCGCTGCCTAGCCATTCTAATGGGTGCGTCGTAGAACCCGAGTAGCTAACTATTGGGGGTGGAGGAGCAATGGGATGGCGGAGTTGTATTTTGATGATTCGCATGCTAATATTACTGCTGGTTTCATGTCTTTGACCATTGATTACTTGTCGCTACTCTTCGCCCGCGACCAATCGGCGTGAGAGATTGGCGACGCTACATGACTCAACGGTCGACGTGTCGTAAAACCAATAACCAACGACCATTGATTACTGGTGGGTTCTCGTGCGCCAACTAAGCATTGCTAGCCGATTGGAAAGGTTCAAAACTCGTAGACGTTTTGATGTAGGATGCGTCTGCGACTTTGCGAAGTCATTTGACGCCGGTGGCAGCTAAATGTCACGGCAACGTCGTAATATTGAGAACTGGAAACTTCATTCGGAGTACAGCGGCACGCCAGGCCAAGTCTGCAAGTAGGAGCATCATATGCTTTAAAACGCTTTGTATGTTTCAACCAATACAAGGAACACAAAGAGTGAGCCACAACGTTGCGATCTGTAAGGTTAGGCCCAATTGATGCCGGATAGGGCGACAAAAACATTTTGTCGCGACAAAACACGCGTCCTCCCAGTATGTAGTGATCCGGGAAGAAGGTGGCCGTATCACCTGCAGTGGATGCGCCGACCGCCTTGGGATGGGCGTTGTTGAAGTAAAGCAGGCGTACGATGTTCATCGTCGTGAAGGTACCCTCTATGCAGGTTCAGCCGCTGAGGCGGGGCTTTGATGCGCAACAGGTTTGTTCCCTCTACCTGTACAGTCGCTGACATAGGACAATGATGTGCGACGGTGTGGTACCTGCTCTACAGCCGTTGTCATGGGCGGTACAATAGTCTCTGCAGGTACAGAAGTTGGCACGGGGACAGTGATGTGATGTGTGACTGCTGAACTCTTTCCCGCAGGTAAAACAGCTGGCGCGTGAAACGCTGGTGTTGCTGCTCGACTTTAACCCGGACATGAGCGCGCTGCTGGACTGGGCCGTCGACCGGTGCTACACGGGCTCCAGTCAAGTCAGCGACTGCTGCTTTCACGCGATCGCCACTGTCTTCAGTACAAAGTAGGCGGCCAGGGGAACCCACACCGGTGTCACCCACAGCCAATGCACGGGATGTCGTGGAAAGGGCGTTGCTCGTGTGAAACAATTCAACCGCGCAGATTGTCGTGAAAACCTTTGATTAAGTTATGTCTAGGCTAGGTTGGGCACGTCGTGCTCATTGGGCACATGATATGTGGTCAGCATTAGCTTTTGTGTGTTTAGCTTGAGTTAATATATACACGTAATGTTCACAGCAGAAATTGAGTACGAATTGTAACGAAGTTGAATATGCCACACTTTTGTTGTTTTTGCGTGTGGATATACGATAGCGATAGCTTTCATAATGTAGCATTTTGAAAAGCATGTACTACTTCGATGGTCGACTAAAAAAGTTTGCTATAAAAAAACTTTGATCGATATATTTTGGTGGGCTAAAGTAGTGTGTACCCCCTTGTTGAAGGTCAAAGTAGCGTGAGCTCGGATCGCTTTGCAAATTGAGATATGCGCGACGAGTGTGTCATCCAGTAGACATGCCAACCTTCGTGGCCATTGGTTCAAAATGAGGCTTGTGAATATCGAGGTGAAAATTCAGGTGCGCAAATCCGACATTTTGTGAACCATATTTATTGGTGATAGAATTGCCTTGGATACAGGCGACTAGCTGAATGTGCGTCCTGGCCCGTTCAGGGCTATACCATGTTCCGGGGCGGCTCCGATCGGTCGTGAGAAGTGTAGAGGGGGGATGGGGATGGGGGGGGGGGGTCTCGCCAACAAACGGGGAACTGGTTTTCTCGCGGAAAGCGGCAATCGATTCTGTGTGACGTTATCTATACTTTATGATTCTACATTAGCATACTCGTCCGACTAATGCCAAATAATCCAAATATGCTGTCTATTTCAGCTTATGGGAGTGTTGGAAGCTTGGATAAGCCAATTATGAAAAAAAACAATGTTTCCCATGAAATATGCTATGTTGAGGCAGCAATGACAACGAAGAAATCACAACTCAAAACTCCCCATGTTTGTTCCAACTCCCAGAAACCCAATGTTTCATAATTCGTTTTTTAACAACTATTTTTCTCAACATGGACGCGTTGGAAGCAAAATAATTACAAATTCAACTTATCTAACCAGTGCTTTTCTAGTGCCTTTTTGTGCCTTACCAGCCATTCAGTGAAAACCTTTTTATGCTTTTTATGCTCAGTGAAAATCTTTCAGTGAAAATCATATAAATCTTCTTTGTCTGACAGGCGCCTTCATTTAACACCGTTGTATTGGACTTAGTAATATCTGCTCCGGTCCTCCTGAATATCTGCTACGGACCTGAACAATATCTGCTGCGGACCTTAACACTATCTTCTGCGGATCTTAGCAATATCTGCTGTGGACCTTAGCAATATCTGCTGCGGACCTTAACAATATTTGCTGCGGACCTTCACAATATCTGCTGCGGACCTTAACAACATCTGCTGCGGACCTTAACAATATATGCTGTGGACCTTAACAATATCTGGTGCGGACTCGGCGAAGTTTAGAGAATCGGCATTCTCGCTGGGAAATATCCAGCAAGTGCCCCACATAGGTGTATTTGGGTGTGCTGTCTTTAAATTCGCAGCCTCTAGCTGTTAAAAATGCACTCACGCACAGCATGCTGGTCGAGGCGACAAAGGTATCCAACATGCCCATGCCAAATGCACCTTGAGATCATGGCCTTACGCAGTGCTTTTTTCACCTACCTGCTTTAGAACACTTGAAGGACAACCGATGACAACATATTTCCACCAACGAACAACACAATAATGTTCGATAACTATGAAAGCTTGAACACCTTGCATTCGAACAGCGCAGGCTCCTCCTTCTGGAAACACTTTTCGGTCCGGTTGCGGAGCTGACGCACTGCTCTGATCCGAGTCCTGACTTGCCACCGCTGGGCTCTGGTCTATGGCCGTAGCACAGATCAGAAAGGCTTCTGTCGTCACACCGGACGGTCTAAGAGGGCTGTGGAATGCTTGGTAGGTACCGTTGGTCCAGAATAGGCGATCAGAGCTGTGCGTAAGCTTCGCGATCGGGCCGAAAGTGTTTGCACGAGGGGGCTGCGCTGTGAGAATGTAAGGTGTTCAGGCTTCCATGGTGATCGAGCATTGTGCTGTTCGTTGGTGGAAATATGCTGCCATCGGCTGTGTTTGAAATGTTCGAAAGCAGGTGGATAGAAGGAAAACACTGCGCGAGACCATGATTAGGGCAGTCTAGCGACGGCACGTGCGTGCCAGTGTACGTGCCAGTGTACGTGCCAATGTACGTGCCAATGTACGTGCCAATTCTGCAGCGAAATGGGCTGCCCGGAGACCACAAACACGCGTTTTTCCACCGCCAGCCAGGGACCATCTCCCCGGAATATCATCATATATGAACACCAAGTTGCTGGGGAGCTGGAGCGCACAGACCAACAATAAGCTATGCGCGATAAAACCACACCTTGGCGACTGGCCATCGTGCTACCGCAGATCCATAAGTGATGAGGTGACGCTGTGCAGACTGCGTCTCGGCCACACACATGCTACTCACCATTACCTTCTGCGGCGACGAGACCCCAGTGTCCCTGCTGTTTGGGAAACCTGACCGTATGTTATGTACTTTTATCGTGCCAGCACTTCACAACAGAGCGGAGGTTGTTCTATGAAAATAATACATGGCTCAACACATATCGCATTATCCTGGCTGATGACCCAGACATAGTTCCTTCCGGGAACATATTCCGCTTTCTGAGAGCGATCGGTTTTCGGGCCATCTACTCACCCCGGTAACACCTTCTGTAGTGCCCGCATAACTAACTGAAACGCTGCTGTCGACGTGCCCCTGAACATCAATTCATCATCATCATAACTGAAACGCTGAACTGAAAGTTTTGGGCGCTAAATGATCACGCTTTGGTCGAAGCGCCCTTAAACTGAAATATCTAACTAAGGAGTTCATGACCCATGCAGTCAATGAGCATGGGTATCATCAACAAATTTGCCGGGAACAAAATGCTCCATCATAATCAAGAATATCTGAAAGTTTTGATGTGATCGGGTTATTTTGTGTCTAAATTAAGCACTTTAACGAGTATGGTTGTAGTGAAAACACTGCAGTAGATGGTAAGGTATGGGTTGGTCAAATGTGCAACACGTGAAGCGTTTGTTCTCTAATAAAATATGATCTTGTTTTTGTGTGTCGCACGACTGGAGTACAGAAGTTCATCAAAGTGTGTATGCAGTGAGATTGTGCTTTCCATGAGTTCCGTAAATAGATATGCTATAGCACATTGCTGATGACATTAAGTAACTTGATGCCAGCGATGGCTTCAGCGGATAAACAATATTTGTAATGTGGAATAGCTACAGACATTCCAGCGAACATTGCTCTTCCTGGTCGATATAGGCCTTGGATGTTAATGACGGGTTATAACAAGTGCAGCATTTTTCACGTGCTTGCTTTCCGAGAAGGCCAACGAGCCTTGTCTCATGTCCATTGGAAGAAAGCCACGCAACATACTCTTGGCTTCCTGTACTATGACGAGTTTTATCTGTGCTCACTTCCATGGGATGTGAGGTAAGCCATTATATTTGCGGTACCGTTAATTTCAAGTAACTTATTTTCACTTCTTAGTTGTCATCAAGACCTCGTGATCGTGAACAACTCGGATTGGTCTATGTTTAGTAGGATTGCTAAGTTCGGTAGTTTCAGGTAACGGTGCACCAAGTCATGTTTTCATTCCTGTGGTACACATCCGGTAACTAAACTTCAGAGAAGGCCAAAAATTGTGTTCAGAACCTCCAAAACATCTTTGCAGCCATTTCCTGCCGTTAATACCATCGGAGCTAGTGGATTCATGCTGAAATTGATTCAGCACGGGATGCCCATTGGGACTGGGCTTACCTTGATGCGCACGTGGTCACTGGCGGTAATTTAACATACGGAGTCTAGGTCCTGTCACACTGACAGCTGTCCTAGCACCGGCAGTTTGGGTCTTTTCTTCAGGGAGTCCCCGTGCTATCACGGAATGGCTGTTGCACCACCTATCAAGTAACGGAATGGATGTGCCCAAGGGAGTGCCCGTGCTATCACGGTACGGCTGTTGCACCACCTATCCACTAACGGAATGGATGTGCCCCAGGGAGTCCCCGTGCTCTCACGGTACGGCTGTTGCACCACCTATCCACTAACGGAATGGATGTGCCCCAGGGAGTACCCATGCGACCACTACACTGCCGTGATCAACGTGACGCTGCTCAACACGGGCTGCCCGCGCGGAGACGTGCACGAGACGGCACTGCAGCTGCTGCAGCTGCTCGACAAACGCTTCTTCGGCCGGGACGGGCGTCACCTGGCCACCGAGAACGAGACAGGTCAGAGTCCCCGGCAGCGGTGGAGTGTGGAACTGGGCAGGCGAGTCGGCGGCTGCCCGGACTGTAGCCAGGGGACGGGCGTCACCTGGCCACCGAGAACGAGACAGGTCAGTCCCCGGCAGCGGTGGAGTGTGGAACTGGGCAGGCGAGTCGGCGGCTGCCCGGACTGTAGCCAGGGGACGAGTGGCCGGGACGGGCGTCACCTGGCCACCGAGAACGAGACAGGTCAGAGTCCCCGGCAGCGGTGGAGTGTGGAACTGGGCAGGCGAGTCGGCGGCTGCCCGGACTGTAGCGACCTGGCCACCGAGAACGAGACAGGTCAGTCCCCGGCAGCGGTGGAGTGTGGAACTGGGCAGGCGAGTCGGCGGCTGCCCGGACTGTAGCCAGGGGACGAGTGGTCTAGGGGTAAGATGCTCGTCTCACAATCGAAAGGTTGTGGGTTCGAGTCTCACCTGTCGCTGCTCTTCGCCCGCGACCAATCGGCGTGAGAGATTGGCGACGCTACATGACTCAACGGTCGACGTGTCGTAAAACCAATAACCAACCAACCGGACTGTAGCGACGCCAGTGCATCCACCCATGGTTGAAGACCCAAGGTTGGTTCAGATGGAGGTATTCATTTCCATGTTTATTTTCTTACCCTGCCGATTCAGATTGGTTATTTCTACTCTTCATTCTGACGATGCTAGTTGTTGAACCTCAGGTCCTTCGCCCTGCAGTATCGACGAGCGATCTCTAGCGGTGCCACTGTCATTGCAAAAAGTAACGCAATTCTTACAGCGTTGCATGTGAACAATACCCGCAAGGATCTGCTAATTCGCCGTGCTGCCGTTGACAGAGATTCAGAGGGTCACAAAGAGGACAAATACACACACTGTCAACGCGAGACAATGGTTCGTTACTCGATGCGACATTTTCCAACGACAACATTACATATATACACTGGGTGATCCCATTTGTGATAAGCGGCTGTCAAAACAAAAGCACTCGCAGCTAGTGTCATCATGCGTGTCCCCGTCCCCGTGGTGAGGAGGCAGCTATCTCTGGTAGAACCGACGAGGTCTCGCCATATGATGCTTTAACTCATAACACTTCGTCCAATAACCGCGACCTTCAACCATTGATCTGGAAACATGCACACCACCATTTCAGCTATGGATGCGTAGCGTGGGCGATATCGGGCGATGAATTACGCGTGGTGAAAAACAACTGACGTTTCTCATACGTAATGCACATATGGATTAGTCGTGTGTGATGGATTTACTGTCACTACGAATTGCGCTCTCGCCCAATTATGAGAGATAGTGGGGTTGCCCTGCCATCTGTGGGGTGCAGTACAGGTGGAACGATGTGTCCCAGCTCTCTGCCGGGCGGTGTGTACTGTTCGTCTGATGGCAGGGTGGGTGTGGGTGATGTTCTCTGTTGTGCGGGACGTACTGCAGGTGGGGTAATGTGTCCCAGCTCGCTGCCGGGCGGTGTGTACTGTTCGTCTGATGGCAGTGTGGGTGCGGGTGATGTTCTCTGTTGTGCGGGACCTACTGCAGGTGGGGTAATGTGTCCCAGCTCGCTGCCCGGCCGTCTGATGCCACAATAATCATGCTACTCCGGGGTTAAAATAATGGGTTTTCATCAGGTGTGTGATGTCAAGGAAGTGCCATGAGATGTTGAAATTCGCCACGATCTATGTTTTTCGCAATATTTCTGAAGCTACTGTAAGCTCCATCAGGAAACAATAGGATATTTCTGACATTTTGTCGTTGTGTCAAGCAGTTAGTGTATAACAGACCGCTGCTACTGTAGCTGGTAGTCACACACAGTGGTTGAAATTTTATCATGCGATGTGATTGTTTACAATTTGTAATAGTGAGAATGCTAGTTCTGAGTTTACATACAAAACACTTTTAAACACGAAATGCAGACTGCCTAAGCATGCGTCTATAAACGGGATGTTGCAATTTCGTCGGAAAGGATGTCGATTCAGTATTCGGCAAGTGGTGTGTTTCACCAATTTCGCCAACAATTCATCACTGCGGTACTCTTCAGAATGGAATGCGGTCGGAATTTTATTGGCTCTGCACGCTGAACAACATGGACAAAATTGACCGGAAACAGTCACCGGAGGTGTCGTCCCACCTTCAACAGCGCGAGCGATGACAATGTGCACAACGTGGACAAATTGACAATGACACTGCGCAAATACCCATTGGTACGTGCGTGCAAATACCCATTGGTGCCCACTTGTGCGTTGTCTACGCACAAAATGCGCACAGCATGCAACGTGTCCAACATGTATGTCATAATATACAAGAATGCTCATGCTCTACCAAATGCAAACAACAAGACAGCACACCGCGACATCTGCAGCATGCCAATCAACATCACATCATTACCACCTTATGACATCACATCACCTCATCGTACCATTACCACTTCATCACATCACATCTCCTCGTACCATTACCACCTCACGACATCACACCACCTCGTCGTATCGTTACCACAGCATGGCATCACATCTACTCGTACCATTACCACCTCACGACATCACATCACCTCGTCGTATCGTTACTACAGCATGGCATCACATCTCCTCGTACCATTACCACCTCACGACATCACATCACCTAGTCGTATCATTGCTACAGCATGGAATCACATCACCTCGTACAATTACCACTCAGTGTTAAAACAATGGGTTCTCGTTAGGTGTGAGATGTAATAAGTACAGCAGGATGCCGAAATCGCCAAGGAAATGATGTGAGATCAAATGCTCGTGAAGTCCTTCAAACTCAGTTTTGAGACAATTGAGTACATGTTATTGCACCCGTTTCGCACGTTTTGAGAGGTACCTAATTTGAGGATATCGATATCAGCGATAACGATACAAATACCTGCATGCTATAAGCCAGCATTATATAACATATCACATCATAGACAATCCCTTTACCTGGAATTGCGCCGAGGGGTGTTCGGTATCACGATCCATGATCGGTTATTGTGAGCATACTTATAAATTGGATACCGTTAGAAGCAAGGCATGAAGACTTCGCAAACACGCACCAAGACACAAGATGTCAATGCATTTTGGGAAGGATGTCTATTCAGTGTTCAGCAAGTGGTATATTCCACCCTATTTTCCGAATATTTTATCACAGTTACCACTTCATGACGTCACGTCACCTCGTCGTATCATTACCACGTCATGGCACACATCACGTCGTACCAGTACCACTTCTTGACATCACACCACCTCGTCGTACCATTATCCCTCATGACATCACATCCTCGTCGTACCAGCACCACTTCATCACATCACATGACCTCGTTGTACCAGTACTACGTCATCACATCACATCGTCGTACCATTACCACTTCATGGCATAACACCACCTCGTACCATTACCCCCTCATCACATAACACGACCTCGTCGTACCATTACCCCCTCATGACATCACATCACCTCGTCGTACCATTACCACATCATCACATGACATCACCTCGTTCCATTACCTCGCTACCATTGCATCATCTTTTGCACTAAACGTTGTACATGCCTTACTGCATATACCAGTATTCACGTTTTCTCCTCATATATAGCTACCGGATCGGTGGCAAAACAGGCTGGGACATACAAAAATAAGGCGAATTATGTAATGCACAGCTTTCGCTTGTATGGCATGTGACAAATGTAAGAATTCACTATTCATGTCGTGGCTATTGCAACGCATATTAAATACCAGTATCATTCCATGTATTACCACCGTGTTATCGTGTTTATGCCACCGTTTATCCCAGTGAGTGTTGGATTCCATTCCATTCCATATACTGTCGCTGTTATCGTGTCTGTGGCATCGTCTATCCCAACCAGTGGTGGATTCCATTCCGTTCCATATATTACCGCTGTGTTATCGTGTCTGTGGCACCATCTATCCCAGCCAGTGTTGGATTCCATCCCATTTCATATATTACCGCTGTTACCTTGTATGTGGCACCGTCTATCCCAGCCAGTGTTGGATTCCATTCCATTTCATATATTACCGCTGTGTTATCCTGTCTGGCACCATCTATCCCAGCCAGTGTTGGAGTTCATCCCATTTCATATATTACCGCTGTGTTATCGTGTCTGGCACCGTCTATCCCAGTCCCAGCTGAAGTCCTCCTCCCAGGTCTGCATGCCAGGGTAGCATGCCACCCCCTGGTGGCATGTTATTTATCCATTTGTTTCATTTGCCAAGCTACATTGATCAGTGCACAGCTGTTCATTTGGTTTTCGGCGCGCCGGCTATGGCTTTGTTGCACGAGCATAGCTTGAATTCCCGAAAACCCGCGAGTTATGTCGGTTTGCCAGTCGGTGCAGACGTTGCATTTTCAATTCTTCAGTGTAATCGGTCAGGGCGGCTGTGCAGTGTGCGGAGGTGGCCTACCGCAATCCGATCATGGCTGTTGGCTCCTGGTGGACATTTGTAGCGTGTTGGACATTTGGGGTGGGTTGGACATTTGGAGCGCGGGGACGAGTGGTCTAGGGGTAAGATGCTCGTCTCGCAATCGAAAGATTGTGGGTTCGAATCTCACCTGTCGCTACTCTTCGCCCGCGACCAATCGGCGTGAGAGATTGGCGACGCTATATGACTCAACGGTCGACGTGTCGTAAAACCAATAACCAACCAGGACATTTGGAGCGGGTTGGACTTTTGGCGCGTGTTGGCAGCATCGCGCCGCGCCATATTTGTCTCGTGGCGCGCCGCCCAAGTTCCCTGAGGCATTGCGAACCAGATGGTACCCTGAGCGTCAGAAGTTCCAGCTAGGTGGTCGACCATTCTCGGCCACTCTCCGCGTGGCATGTGTTAATCTGTTGGTGTCGTTCAAAGTGCTGGCCGCACGCTCATTCTTGCTGTCGTGTTGTTCAGCCGTTTCGCTCGCAGTGCAGACGCAAACTCTCGCTTAGTTCACAGCTTGTTGTTCAACTTCCAGATGTTCCGTGTGCGCTCTTGCGCCCTTGGGTGCAGTTTCGGGCAGTTGTGTTGTTGTTAGACTGAATGAGAGTGAGGCAAGAAGCACGCGGTAGGTGTACGTTGCTGATTGGCTGATAACATGGCCAGGTGTCGGGCGATATGTGTACGCTGCTGATTAGCTGATAACATAGCCAGGTGCCGGGCGATAGGTGTACACTGCTGATTGGCTGAAACATAGCCAGGTGTCGGACGATAGGTGTACGCTGCTGATTAGCTGATAACATAGCCAGGTGTCGGGCGATAGGTGTACGCTGCTGATTAGCTGATAACATAGCCAGGTGTCGGACGATAGATGTACGCTGCTGATTGGCTGATAACGTAGCCAGGTGTCGGACGATAGGTGTACGCTGCTGATTTGCTGATAACATAGCCAGGTGTCGGACGATAGGTGTACGCTGCTGATTAGCTAATAACATAGCCAGGTGTTGGGCGATAGGTGTACGCTGCTGATTAGCTAATAACATAGCCAGGTGTCAGACGATAGGTGTACGCTGCTGCTGGACTGGGGAACGGAGCCACATTCAAGCCATCAGCACCAGTCGACCTGTCGACTCCAGCACGAGCTCGACTATGAGCACGACCATGACCATGAGTACGAGCAGGACCATGAGTACGAGCAGGACCATGAGTACGAGCAGGACCATGAGTACGAGCTCGACTATGAGCACGAGCAGGACCATGAGTACGAGCAGGACCATGAGTACGAGCTCGACTATGAGCACGAGCAGGACCATGAGTACGAGCAGAACCATGAGCACGAGCTCGACATGAGTACGAGCAGGACCATGAGCACGAGCTCAACCATGAGTACGAGCAGGACCATGAGTACGAGCAGGACCATGAGCACGAGCTCAACCATGAGTACGAGCTCGACTATGAGCACGAGCAGGACCATGAGTACGAGCAGGACCATGAGTACGAGCTCGACTATGAGCACGAGCAGGACCATGAGTACGAGCAGGACCATGAGTACGAGCTCGACTATGAGCACGAGCAGGACCATGAGTACGAGCAGGACCATGAGCACGAGCAGGACCATGAGTACGAGCAGGACCATGAGCACGAGCTCAACCATGAGTACGAGCACGACTATGAGCACGAGCAGGACCATGAGTACGAGCAGAACCATGAGCACGAGCTCGACATGAGTACGAGCAGTACCATGAGCACGAGCTCAACCATGAGTACGAGCTCGACTATGAGCACGACCATGACCATGAGTACGAGCAGGACCATGAGTACGAGCAGGACCATGAGTACGAGCAGGACCATGAGTACGAGCTCGACTATGAGCACGAGCAGGACCATGAGTACGAGCAGGACCATGAGTACGAGCTCGACTATGAGCACGAGCAGGACCATGAGTACGAGCAGAACCATGAGCACGAGCTCGACATGAGTACGAGCAGGACCATGAGCACGAGCTCAACCATGAGTACGAGCAGGACCATGAGTACGAGCAGGACCATGAGCACGAGCTCAACCATGAGTACGAGCTCGACTATGAGCACGAGCAGGACCATGAGTACGAGCAGGACCATGAGTACGAGCTCGACTATGAGCACGAGCACGAAGATGAGCACGAGCAGAAGACGCGTGATCTGTCACAATTCATCTCCCGGCTCATCAATTCAGGGATCGGGCATTGAATGCGAAAATATATGCCCGACTATCCGTGATGCTCGAACAGAAGTCGTACTTCATCAGCGAACTCTTCTTGAGCAACTGTATTGTTGCCAAGCGACAGGCACGCGATGCCTAATTTCGAGGCTAATTTGACAACTATTGTGTGGGCACTGATATTGATATATATATATATATATATATATATATATATATATATATATATATATATATATATATATATATATATATATATATATATATATATATATATATATATATATATATATATATATATATATATATATATATATATTGTGTGGGCACTGATTTTATATGTATAACTATTCGGCACGAACGGTCCTGTTTTATGTCACTGGATTTTGTTATAATTTATGGGAGCCAGAATATGTGCACAACTAGTGTGCACATAATCTGTCATTCAGTTGTCTGTCGTGGTTTATGGTGCAGGTCGGTATATTTCTCAGCCGTTGATAAGTACTTTCGCATCCAATTATTTTTCTTTGTTCGCTTGCTTACTTGCCTTGCTGCTGCTGTCGTTCACACTGCGTTCTACAGTTACGGAGGGGAGCCTTTGGCCGAGTGTTGGACGCTCAGGTGGTGGCTGACTTGCATTGCAGTAGAGTCCTGTTTGAGTTTATCGACCTTGACGTGGTGAGAACGCGGGCGTGGGGCACCAGTTGCGTGACACAATGCTGTCAGACGCAGCCGTCTTCTCTGAGGACCTAGTGTATTGTATCCAACGATCAGATGGTGCAGATTTCGACGGCAGTTGCCGAATATTGTCGGTGAGCTATGCTGGTTGCGCAGTTGGTTAGGGGAGCGGACGCTTGGCGAGAGACTCGTGCTCGTCTAGTCGACTGTCGTTCAAATGCGGAAGACACGCACGGGTTATGCAACCCAACCCGACCTAACGTCATCCGACGTGACTTCACCTCACCCGGCCCGACCAGATCCGACCCGGCCGGACCCGACCCAACCCGACCCGACCCGACCCCATCTGACCCGACCCAATCCGACCCGATCCCACCAGACCGTCATGACCTTAAAACCGCAACAGCCTTTTTGTTCCAACATAACTACTCCCGGTTTGCTACTCAAATGTCTGTTCTTAAAATTTCGATTTGTTACCACATTGCTAAATTTACCAATTGTCTACTTTTCTCCATATATTCACCTCAGTGTTTTTTTGTTTGGCTTGGTTTAGGTTAGGATATGTGTTGTGCAACTTCTCGTGCGGTGCCGCCATAGGCTGTGCCGCTCAACACGCCGCGCCCAGCCGCACCGGCTCCATACACTTCCGGCGCGTGCTTCATCGTGCGCCCGAATCACGGTAATCGTATTGCTTCGTTCGTCTCATCAGCGGGCTTCATTCACCCATAAGTGAATTCACGGCTTCATTAACCTATTCTTCGTATCTCCCTTCCTGCCAGGGTGAGATGCTGACGACGTCATATGGCCTCAGCTGCTGAGTGGGTCGTAAAGTCACAACCACCACCTCCCTTCATTCAAAGTATTCATTAACCTTCATTGATCGCTCATTTCGCATTTGCACCAGCAGTTTGAATCCGCCAGTGTTCCATCGCTCAACCATTTTGCTCGTGAACGAGAAACGTCATTATGTGAACTACTAAATATCCGCATCCTAGCTGTTGTTTAAAAAAAAAATTTATCATGCAGATGATACTCTTTACCTAGCATTTATTTGCACAAAATTAGCATGAACAGCAACCGAATATGGTCTTCTCAAGACTGCACAGCAACCAAATATAGTCTGCTGAGGGCTGCACAGCAACTGAATACAGTCTGCTCAAGGCTGCACAGCAACTGAATAGTCTGCTCAAGGCTGCACAGCAGCTGAGTATAATCTGCTCAAGGTTGCACAGCAACCGGATATAGTCTGCTCAAGGTTCACAGCTACGGAATATAATCTGCTTAAGGTAGCACAGCAACCGAATACAGTCTGCTCAAGGCTATATAGCAACGGAATATAGTCTGTTCAAGGTTATACAGCAACCGAAAATAGTCCTCGCAAGGTTGCACAGCAACCGAATTTAGTATGCTTAATATTGCTCAGCAACGAAGTATAATCTGCTCAAGTTTGCACAGCAACCGGATATAGTCTGATCAAGGTTGCACAGCAACCTAATATAGCATGCTCAAGGCCTCACAGCAACCGAATATAGTATGTTCAGGGCTGCACAGCAACCGAAAGTGGTCTGTTCAAGGATGTCCGTTCAGTCGACACAGGCCACCGCTTTGTGTTGTTGGCTCGACAGGCCGGCACTGGATGCTTCACCTGCCAGCGTCAGAATTGCTATCTTATTGGATAGAAACTTGACCAAAGCTTGTGACCAGTCCGGAAAACACGTGATATTTTGAACATGTGCACCGATATTTTGTGAGACATCGAAAACCGGAAGCTGCGGCATTGCTGGTGTACTTAGAAGGCCAGCAGGACGTGCGTTGTGCCGGCGGAGAGGCGCAGACCTCTTAGGTGGCACGCTGACACACGGTTGGACAGCACGCCACGATATCAGCGGTGTTGGCGGACGCGTCGGGGCGGCTGGCGTTCTGTCGGCTCACGTCCGCCGTGCGGTCTGGCCTCGACACACGGCCGGCACACGGTCTGGCCTGGACACACGGCCGGCACACGGTCTGGCCTCGACACACGGCCGGCACACGGTCTGGCCTCGACACACGGCCGGCGCACGGTCTGGCCTCGACACACGGCCGGCACACGGTCTGGCCTCGACACACGGCCGGCACAGGCGCATGTTCCAGACTGTGCCCGTGCACTTCGTACACGGTTCCACTTCAGGCGTCATTAGCTTATGCGCAGAAGTTCGTGCTCAATAAATTTATTCGTTTGTTCTTGACAGGACTAAATCTTGGATTAGTGGATTTATTGGGTGCGATTTATGAGCCACAGATATTAAACTGATCTTCATCATGCTGTACATGCAGTCGGTCTGCTAAAGGCTTTCCGATTTCATTCTCGTTGCTCTCGGTGTGGCTAAGGGTGATTTGATCCTTTGATTCGTGATAGCTGGCTTTGCTTAGATTTGAATCGAGTTTATGCGGAAAAGGATTCATTTGGAAAGTCTGAACTTTAACCATCGCCCCACTGGGGTGGGGGCCGAATCTGTTTCCTGGCGAATTTCCAATACCTCCAAATCGCGCAGCGATATCAACTTGAAACTTTCAGTACTTGTTCGCACATCAATTCCGTTGTGGCCCACAATTAAATTCTAGCTGACAATGGGTCGGGCGTGAGTGACGTCACCGTGACGTCATCTCCCGCCGCTTTTGAACTTAATGAAGCATGCACAACATAAATCCCAAAAATCGAGGTGCAAAGTATTAACAGTCAGTTTTCGCCAATTGATAGCGAATTGAATGGACAATAATGCTGCCCTCAGAGTTTTTTTTTGTGCAACGTGGCTGCCAAAATTGTCCAAACTCAGCAAACAAATTTTCGGACGTTTTTGACATTTTACAAAAACTGTAATATGTGGATCGGACTCAGATTGTAAATATCCACGGCAAATGTCAAGCTAGTAACCATTATAAGGACTGAGATATGACGTACTAAATGTCTAGTAATGGTCTCAATACTATATACAATCGAGTTGCTCATTGAATCATTGAAATGCTCTCTTTCGCTCCCATTATTGGGCTATATTGGATGTGGTATCTTCACAAACATTACTACCCGGTCAGTGGCGATTACACCGAATCCAAATACAAATAATTGGTGAGCTCTCTGTGACAGGTAAGCATGCACAGTTAGCACATCGTATCACATCACTAAGTTGTGCACACAATTGCCAACACTGCGTACGAACGTGGGCGGTCATGCGTGCGTATGCTTTGCTTGCAAGCAATGCAGTTCGATCAAAACAATGGAAGGTTGCCATTGCTGAGTATTCATAGTCCGAAAAACCTGATCCCCGCAGTGGTCAAGCTGAGCTGTATCTGTGAATAGAAAACACACCTCTATGTGACCCATTCATATTTTTCATAAATGGAATACACGTCCTTGCATTTAGCTATATCGTTAGCTATAATGATTAAATCAATTAAATATGACAAAGGGCTTAATTCATGTTATGCATCCAATCGGCAGATACGTAACGCATCACTATCTGCGCGGATGTATCTGCCTTTCTGCTTCTCCTATACGCCTCTCATGCTGGCAAATGCCAAATAGAGAACAAGACCTTTCTGCTCAGTGATATTATTCTGTCATTTGATACCATATATTAACATTCATGCTTTCCGCACACGATATCTCCGTGGTCAAACAATGCGCCTTATTCACGCATATGAACAACACATATTTTCCCTGTGTATGTGCTCAGTGTGCGTTTCCCATGTCCCTCGCACATGCATTGCACCACATACCTCCTGGAATTTGAGTCATAACAGGCATTTTCATAAAACGACATCCTTGCCATTAACTCATTTTCCAAATCCACATATATGGCCGAATTAGTTTCATTCATTATTCAGATTAGTCAGTCATCATGGAGCCCCTCACCAACATCAAGACTGTGCTCATATGCTGGAATCCTGAGTTTGATTTTGTAAGTCACATGGCTGATATATTTAGTTTGTGGGAGAGATGTAAAATACTCAATTCAGCTTGCAACAGGAGTGTTTCTCTATGCAATTTTGAGAAAGAAAGTGCCCCCTCAATGTTGGCTATGCCCCCTCAATAACTTCAACTTTTAAGATGGAACCTTATGGAGTGTACCCTCCCCCCAATCCATTTGGGTCCGCCCATTTCCTTCATGTGTTGTGCCCCCCCCCAATAATTTTCAGGATCTGAAAAGCTGAATTGCAAAAAAATTGCATGCCATGCACGTGGCATGCAATATTTATTCACGTTTTCCACAACAAACACTTTGTTTTGCGTCAGGGATGATGTTTAAAAAGCAACTGGGAAGATTTACGTGTAAATTATGTCTAACTGAAGAGAATAATGCACCTTAGGGCATCATTTGTTTGTTACTTCGCCTTCTCTGTATAATACAACAACTATTTATGTACTGCATTATAGCGAACTTCTCCTTTTCAAGTGCTTTCTATTCGCAATATTACTGGTGCTGGCTAAATTATGAGCAGAGCTTAAAAATCATAACAGTAATAAGACAAGTGTCGGTGACGAGCATCGGTTTACTTTGTGTGTATGTATTTCATGTCAGCTACTGTGCAGCACATTCAAGCTTCACAGCGCAGTAAGTGAATACTGCTTTTCACCCAAGCACCGCTAGCAACATTGATAATCTTGTTGTATATCACTAGACAAATTGCCACGCTGAGTTAGGGGAAAGCAGTGGGTAGCTGAGTACGGGAATGCTAAGTGGAGTAACTGTGTAAGCAGAACAGGCCCCCTTAAGCCTGTTCTCCCGAATAGATTAACACTTTTTATGCCTGTGGGTCTTATGTTCATGGTCCTGAACCAATTACCTCATGAATTAGGAATACTTTCTCCAAATAGTAATATTTTCCTAATTATCATGGGTCAACCTTGAATGGGAGGAATATTCACGTTTGCATGAATCTGCAAGTTCAGGGGGGTAATCGCCCCTTTGACGAGATACGGTTTTTCGACCGTGCTAGGTAGGTAGGTATGGAAGTGCTCACTTATTTTACGTGTTAGCAAAGCCTGCATTGTTTTTAAAAAAATGAGTACATCGAGGGGTGGGTGCTTTATTTGCCTCCGCTTCGTGGCTGTTGTAGTTTTATGGAAGGTCCTTACTCATAGTTTTTAATCTTATATTACCATTGTCTATGATTTCGCAATCTAAGACAGTTGCAGCTTGTAGTGAACAAGCTCCAGAGCTGCAGCATCAAAAATGGTTTCAAGTTTTTCACCGACAAAACGGCTGCAATCCATTTCTGCCGCTGTCGATATATCCAATCACTGGACATTCAGCTATAAGGCGAACCCATCTCAGTTAAGCCAGCCGTGAAGTTACTGGGAGTACAATTTGACAGTCGCCTGACATACACACATCACAACAAGACGCTTATGGACTGTTCACACCTAGCGTAATCTCGACGCAAAAAAAGCCAGCACAATGACTGACTAGGCGTAATCCCGACGCACTGGGCGTAATATCGACGCGTTGACAGACCAGCGCAGCGGCATCGCCTAGATGCGAGTACGCCAGCGATCAACTGACATTGACAATTTTGGGATTGCTTAAAACACAAATTGTCATACCCAGTTAATGGTGTGCTCAAAAATGTAGTATCAGTGTTCTATATAAATCTAAGTTTTGGTTGAACTTGCATCATACCTATTTCCGGTATCGAAAGAAGCTTTTCAACGCAAAGTAGGTAAATACCTGCCATCCTTTCCTCTCACCTGTTCTTGGCTTGCTTGCATCTTCCGAGAGAGACATGTTGCAACTTTACAAGCTGAAAAAACCGCAGCCGATGTGGCACCAATCCGCCGAAGATCAGCAAATATGGCGACCGCAGTTTATCCCGAGCAGTCTGTCGACCTTGCGTCAAGGTCGCTGGTGCGCCGAGCGGAAAAAGTTGAGAAAATCCAACATTGTCCGCTCTGAAAACGCCAGCGTTTTGTAGGACTCGGCAGACAGCTGACGCAAGGCCGGCGCAATTGCAGAATTGGCGGACTGATTGGGTCCCATGCTAGCTTTGCGTCGATTCCGACAGTGCGTCGAGATTACGCTAGGTGTGAACAGTCCATTAGAGGAAAATGTTTCAAATTTCTCAACCTACAGCATTGTATTGGTATACGCGAATTATCAATTCTGGTCGAAGCGCCCGAAAGCCCAAATCACTAATTTGTATTGGTAGAACGTTTTACGGCGATGACCATAAACCCTGATGCTATTTTGCAAGTCACTTATCCGGTCCAAACTAGACTACGCGTGCTACGTGTACGATGGTGCTTGCGCTAGCAATAAGCGCACTTTGGAAGCAGTGCACCATGTAGCACTGCGCATTATTCCTGGTGCTTCCAGCATCTCACCGGCTGCTGGCCTGCTGGCAGAGGCCAATGAACCGTCGTTGGCACTGAGGCGAGAAATGCTGGGTTTGCGATATGCATGTAGACCGCGGCAGATTCCCACACACCCGACTTACGAAGCAGTTTTCTCCCGCCGCATTTTGACACTTTTCTCCATTGGGCGGGGTCAGAGAGTATTGCCGTTCTGTACGTGGATGCAGACCCTTTTTTTTGAAAATATAGAAGAGTAGAACAAGAGTGCGTCTAGTGATAGTACAAGAACCACCGACGCCACCTTGGAACCCGAGTTCACCTCCATTTGACGTATCTTTGTCAGCCATGCACAAAGGAGACCTGCCCTCGGAATTGTGTCGGTCGAGAACGATTAAGCACCTGGATTCTTACTGAGGACACACAAGGATTTTCCTGATAGTTCCAAGAGCACCAAAGAAGCAGGGTGTGCTTTGTGTGCGGTACTACTATCCGTCTGTTTAGCTTGCCTGTGTACATCTCAGGTTTTAGCTCTGAGCTAATTGCGATCGCCAAGGCACTGCAATTTATAGATATCTCTCAGGACGCTCTATATGTGATTATATCTGATTCCCTCAGCAGCCTTTAGCACTGACTGCATTGTATCCCTCAGACCCTCTACTGCCTGGCATTCTCATGCGTCTTGTACGTTGGAATGAGACGGAAAAGCCGTCCGTTTGTGCTGGATCCCAAGCCACATCTGGATGTGCGGCAACGGGCGCGCAGACTCTGCGGCAAAGTGGACAGCACAGAATCCCCGCCCACCTGTGTGCCCACTTCCTGCGAAGGACCACTTTTCTAGGATTGCAAATTCCATACTTGCTATGTGGCAAAGGGTATGGGTAGAGAAAGCAACAATAAGCTGCTAGCAACGAAGCCACACCTGGGACATTGGGCGTGTTGCCTGCGCAGGTCCAGACCAGAGGAGGTTACACTTCGCAGGTCCAGACCAGAGGAGGTTACACTTCGTAGGTCCAGACCAGAGGAGGTTACACTTCGTAGGTCCAGACCAGAGGAGGTTACACTTCGCAGGTCCAGACCAGAGGAGGTTACACTTCGCAGGTCCAGACCAGAGGAGGTTACACTTCGCAGGATGTGCATCCGACACGCCTATGCTACCCATTGCTACCCCCTCCATGGGGAGGAGAGACCGCGGTGCCCCGGCTGTCTGGAAACCATGACGGTTCGCCAACTACTATGTACGTGTCAACACTGCACCAAAGTGCAGATTGTTTTATGGAGGAAACTCGGACTGTTGCAGCGTTTTTCTGAATCTGCAGCGTTTTTCTACTCGGGTGCATATCTACTGATAGGCATTAAGCAAGCTCATAAAATACTGGATTTAATTGAAGCTTGATATGTGAATAAAGTGTAGTGCTGTTGCCATGAAAATTACGTCTACATCGATTCGTTTGTCGCTCTGCCCCTCTAATGGGCCAACACAGAAATGAGTGTTAAAAAGATATCCTTAGCCCCCATAGTTTTGACCGGTTGTCAACTGACCCCTGCGTCCGCTGCCCCCCCCCCCACCATCGGGCGCGCCTGCCGCTCAGCGGCGGGCGCGGTCTCGGCAAACTTTGACCATGTAGCCGACGGCCGCCGCCCGTCGGCTCATGGCCAAGTTGTCGGGTCGAGCTGTTCAGAGCTGGTCAAGTTGTCGGGTCGAGCTGTGGAGCCGTGCCGGCTCCCCGGCTCCTCGGCGCCCGACAACATCAGTTCTGGCCGACTGCGGCTGCCGCAGCGGCGCCACCCGGTCTGGCGCGCGCCGGCTCGATCCCGTCCGGCGGGCGTACAGCCCGACCTCCACACTGCCACCGGCCCAATGTTGGCTACCTCCTCAACAGAGCGTCGTCGGTGCGCTTCACTGGCGCAACTGTAGCTCGATGTGTCGCACCTCGGGTCTCATCCGTCCAGTGCTGGCTGCCTCCTCAACAGAGGAGGTAGCTAACACTGCCTGGCTACCTCCTCAACAGAGCGTCGTCGGTGCGCTTCACTGGCGCAACTGTAGCTCGATATGTCGCACCTCGGATCTCAGAGCCGACATGCTTTTTGACCGGTCGTTGGAATATTTCAACCGGTTTGTCGTTTCATTATGGAAAAATACAGCTCAAAACCTAATGATGGTAATCATGCAATTTGTGAGGACCATTTTCACATTACATCCCTACATTTTGTTATTTGGGTTCAACAATTTGATGAAAAATACTGAAATAATTCCCAGATATTTTGCATATACATTTGAGAAAACAGTAGTTGATCAATGAAATTGGCTGTTAGCTCAAACATGTCCATGGTATGCAGTGTTCAAGAGCATCACTTGCAGCTGCAATAGTTGCCAGGAAATGTTTCAATGGGTTCCACTAGATATCAAACAATAGCATATGGTTGGAGCGAGGCTAAAACTCCTCATACATGGCAAACAATATAGCATTGTAGTACATGGTCTCAGCAAGATGTAACAACAAAATTCTTATTTATTACTGATAAACAATATCCATCTTCTTTAAAATGTGTTCATCCACAATGCAAAGAAAAAAGATTATTATCTCAATAAATAATGCTTTCTGGATTTCTGCACCTCCATTGTTAACAATACAACTCCAAAACAAAGCATATCTAATCTCGCATGAATTAATACCTGCACACCTTACTAATCCTAAGAAAACGTAAAAGTTGTGACCACAATGAAGGCTTCATTCTTCATCTTTTAATAATATGTAGCTGTACCGTAGGCGTATGAACATGGAGGGGGGGCAGGGGGTCATGGCCCACCCGCTTTTAAAAGTGGGGGCGAACAATGGTAGCTGGCCCTCCCACTTTTCAAGCATTTAAATTGCCTAAAAAGCAGCGTGCACACATTTGAATATGTGAAAACTCACTGCAATTCATAACTAAGTAAAAACTGCACATATCACATCGTAACAGTTCATTTTTTAAATCATGCACGATTGGACATGACCTTACAACAACGCAACTAATTCAGGAGTTGATGTAATGCAACATATGTATTCACACATTATATTATGTTACGAAAAGACTATAAAACATATAATGTGCCAGCCAGTACCAAACTACATTCATACTAGTTAGTTATTTGGGCTTTAGGGCGCATCGACCATGTTGATCATATAGCACATTCATACTAGAGTTTCACTGTGATTCTTTGACTGTTAACATATTTAACATTGATTTCTAAGACATGCAATTCGCAGGTGCAAGTTCCTTGCCTTGATATTACATAGCCATGTATTATATATGACCTTGGTCCTAGCTGCCATACTCTTAAACGTTTACCTGTATTATATTATTGAAGCATACAAATTAGTGCTACGATACATCCACTACGTGACTGTAGTATGGAATAGAGCGTACAAATATCCACATTTTAATGGATTTTTCACAGTTGGGCACAGCACACAGATATCCAACCTTTTGAGTGAGATGTCTGGTTATTATTGGCGCTTGCATCCAACATAGCAAACTACTTCTTTCCATCATTTATTATGGTAGCATAGATACAATAATGAAGTCCACACCCTGTTATGTCCACTTCAAGTGCGAGAACGTCTCTCAGAATTTCAGAATCCCCGAGAGGATTAGGCGCTCATGATGTGACCCGACAACGTCTCATGAGGAGTGATATGAAGAATGATGATGTGCCGAGTGACGAGCGATGCTTGTCAGGTCACATGACAAACATAGCAACTGACCCAAGTGGATCTTCAGCTGGGTAACTGCGTAGTGCCATTGACAGCACGTTAAACATTAATTCAAATTATATCGAACAGAAGTGGTTCGGTCAGATGGTCGGCTCTTGGCATATGTAACAATCTTTGCTCAGCAAAGACTCTGATCCCAGAATATATTCAATGAAGACATTTGGATTAAAAGTACTAAACACCGAATTACAACGGAGACTACTGTCAAGGCTTTTCATCGTCCAGTTATGTGTCCAGATTCTGAACACTACCTGTGGTGCAAGCAGTTAAATGGGCATATTAAAGTCGTTTTTGTGATATACTCCATTGACATCATTGTTAAGCTATACAATCATTGGGGCATGCGCAGTAACGTACCGAAAGGGGGATGGGCATTTGAGCAGTCCCCCTCAGAGGTTGTGGGCCCCCAACAATCGCGCCGGGGTTGGAAAAATAGCGCCAGGCTCCCTAAGAATCCTGCTGGTGTCTCCAACAATCGCACCGGGGCCCATACAAATAACATTGGGGCCCCAAAAAGTCGCGCAGGGCCCCCTGAACATGAATAGAGCACCATCCTGAAGAGGTAGGCCCCCAAGAACCCAAGAATCGCGCCGGGGTTCCCAAAAATGGTTCTGGTGCCCCGTAAATTCGCGTCGGGCCACAGAACTAGGGGTTATAAATAAATACAGCGGGCACCAAAAACTTGCACCGAGCACGAAAATTTTCGCTGGGGAACGCAAAATCGCGCTAGGGCTCAGATCAGTACAACTCGCCCCGCGAACTAGCACCAAGCCCTCCCCCCCCCCCCCCAATATCGCGCTTGGGACCCAACATCTCTATCGGTAGTCCCATAAATTCTGACCGGGCACTAAGTGAACACTTCGTGGTCTGCGAAAACGCGCCAATACATAACACAAATCGTTGGTGCACCAAAAAGCAACAAAGCTCTAAGGAAACGAGCCGGGGACGCAAAAATGTGCCGGGCCTCTAACACAAATTGGCTGGAGCCCTAAAACACATCCGAAGACAAAGCAAAGCGGAAAGGTCCAAAAACGAACACCTAACTAGAACCTCAGTCCGGTAGCTAATCTGGAAGCGTATTTAACCAAATGGATCAGGGGCATCAAAGATCAGCGGTTATCAGGGTTACTTAGCCACCGGAAAACGTGGGAAGAAGAGAACTAATCATCGAATTGAATTCAGTATGGGCCCTTGTGGCTCTTAAGTCTGAACACGTTATGACTTTATGATGTGCCGTGTGTTGTCACTTGTCAGCTATTTTGCACTGAATTGTTGGTCCCCAAAATATGCGCTTACATTCCGTTTCATCCGGGTGCCACATGAAGTAGTTGTAGCATTTCGTTTCAAGTGGCGGATATTCTAGGGTGTACGATGTGTACTACGGAGATGATTGAGGTGACTGATCACCTATGTATTGGAGTTGGGCCCTGAGGACGAACATCATACCATGTATTCATATTAATTGCGATTTTCTTTGCCCCAGTCTGTCAGCATGCCAATCTTGGGCTGCCACACACCGGATCGAAGTATTTTCAACCAGCGATCACCGGCCTTTCCTGTTTCTCATCCTTTCCAGCATCAATCATGAGACTTCTTTTGCCATGGGCCAGCGAGTAAGCTACGTTCTTGCTTATTCTTTCTCCTCACCAACATCGGTGAACATTTACAACGGGGGACATCTTAAAGGCGTATAGTACTATATCATGGAAACTAGGGCACACCACATTGAAGTTGAAAATTTTTTGTTTGAACATTAGTACTATCAATCAATCAATCCTTGTATTGGTACCAAGAGACACTCAGTATCAAATGTCAAAAACGCTAAAAAAGGGGTGGGACAGGTGGCTACTAAAACATTAAAAACACATGCATACAATACTCAAACATTCTCACGTACAGCTCTTTTCAGCGACTCCTTCAGCTTAAACTTAAAAGCCCGTCGCATATTCTCGGCCCTACTGATGGTTTCACTCGCACCAGGCAGTACTGTACTGATGTACATGTACAGATCAGTACATCGCAGTACTGATGGTTTCACTCGCACCAGGCAGATAAACCCATTATTACAAAACGATCCATCGGTCGTGAAAAGAGTTCCAAGTCCAGCGAGAAGTGTTAATTTGAAAGTACTTATACTGCGATGATAGTTATTTTTTCAGACCACATGTTGCTGTTAGCCGTAGGCGCACCCAGGGGACCTGCCATACTGGTGAAAGTTGTGTGTTCACTGTTAAAATTATCGGGTTCTCTATCCAAAAGTGCTCAACCATGGCACTTTGCGAAGTTCCTGGGTGCGCCCCTGCTGTTGACCCTGGCCCACCCACTTTTTGAGACGTTCCTACGCCTATGAGCTGTACCACATTGCACACCGCCTCTAATATTTTTTGTTTGTTCTACTGGTAGATTCACAATTCAAAATCCAATACTTTTTCAGCCTTCAAACTGCATATTATGTACTGCACAGTGCACAACCCATGGGTATTCCATGCTGAGATTATCATCATACAGCTGATTGTTGTGCCGTTTCAACCTCCATACTACGCAGTCGATGCGCCCCGAAGCCCAGCTAACCAACCAACCTTCATACTACTCTCCTTGATATTAATAAGCTTTGGTGTTAGTTGTCAACTGCCTACTTAGCATGGAAAATATAATAATGAATTATCAATGCTTGAATTCATAGCAAAAAGGACCTGGGAACAGCACCATGCATTGCAGAATTTAATGGCAACACAGATAACGTGTTCCTTTAATTGGTTTGCCATCAATCAAGGCTAGGTTATAGGTTTGGCTACCGGAAAATGCGTTGCAGTTTGTCGTATACTAAACGCACTACAGGTGTAATATTTCGCTCCTTCCGTACTATTTTGCATGTATCTATATCTATTCTAAGAAATATCCCTTTCTGATGTTTGCCCATTCTATACGTCCTATATGTCGTGCATGATTAATAATGTAGGTAAGTGACCATTCCCTAAGTAAGTGCGTGCCTGCAAAATAGGTACTATATAACAATCCACAGCTGGTATAAAATAAGGTATTTTAGCACACATGTGGGTAAAAATACGCACCCAAACTATTCCCCCTGAAAATTGGCAGCAATCTTAGTTCGTTTTCTTTTTCTTCGTTCTCTTTTCAGCACATTCAATGCCGCAGATGGGTACCGGGAAGAAACGTACCAGTCAATTTTTAGCCTGACATTTTGGCTATTGGGAAAATGAGATACCGTGACTTCCAAGAAGAAAATTCACGGTTGTACGTGACGTCATTAGATGAAGGCGTACGGAAAATATTTAGACAACGTTGGACATAGCTTGAAAGTATTGTGCTGATGAAAATATGGATGTACTTAAATTAGTTTACATAATTTCAGTTCATCCACCGTATCAAATAGCAAAACATTGCACTGTACACTCACAAGACTCACGATGTATTACGTCATTCCTTCACCAGCTGATTATCGCATTCTTGTAGCTGTTGCCATGTTGTCTTCTTTCGGCCATCGTCGTGTTTCGTAATGCTTTGTCCTTTGACCAATGGTAACAGTTTTGCAATGCTTTTTCAGTTGGCATTCACTTCGATATATGGTACTTTTGCTGTTCTTCGCTGTGCATTGCAATCATGAAGGGTTTCTTGATGCATTAACTATGCCACAGTCATCACGAAATAAGTTAAATTCAAGCAGTGCTAGCGGGAGACAAAACGACACCACAAATGATGGCAAGTCAGGCCATTTATCTGGTTTTCATAGGAGATTATGGTTAGTTTGAGGACTGAATAATATTGTAGGTTAATTTGATATCTGGTAGGGTTGGTTGGTTGGTTATTAGGGTTTTAGGGCGCATCAACTGCATTGGTTATACAGCGCCCATGATATCTGGTAGGGGTGGTGTCATAGTCGCATGGTGCCACATTTTACAGATTATTCAGCACATAATGAATACAACTTTGAAGATTATGCAGCACTGCACTGAACATTGTTAATATTATTGTCAGAATATCCTTCGACCTTTTACTCATTATAACTGAAACATAAATTAGACCAAAATTAACTGTATGTTTCGACGGCGTATCTTTTTCAACAGTGACAGTTTGAGGGTGAGAAAACAAGTACAAAATGACGTGGAGCGTATCACAGCATGCACTCTACAAATTAACGATCACCAAACACACCATTGGGTGACCACGCACGCCACAGTCACATGGAGACACCCATAAGCTCAGCTTCTTTCAGGAGATAAATTTTAACCACATGTAAAGACGTTGCGGAGCTAAAAATAGTTTAATCACTGGAGATTAGAAATCGTAGACCAACACATAACACCCAGGCATCCTCTTGGACTCTGTTGCCACCGGTCCCATACCGCACTACACCCTCAGCACCAAACACCGATGTACAGACACCAGGAGCTCAGGCTGCAGAGCACATCAAAACACATAGCTACACATTAAGATCGCGTTTGTCGTAGCCGATGGCTATTATTCTGCGCAGTGGAGTGAGTAGGTATATGATGTGACTGTGTCTCCGTTTCTTCATAGAGTACCAATGTCTAGCATGTCAAGTGTATTCATATAATACCATATCATGTATTAAAATCATGTCATGTCAATCGGATTCCACCGGCTATGAGATCGTTAATTTGTAGAGTGCATGCATACACGCATACACACTCTACGCCATTTTGTACTTGTTTTCCCACCCTCAAACTGTCACTGTTGAAAAAGACACGCCGTCGAAATATACAGTTCTTTTTGGCCGAATTTTTCTTTCAGTTATAATGATTAAAAGGTCGAAGGTTATTCTGACAATAAGAATATAACTTTGGAAAGCCATGTATTACAAAACCTGTCTTTTGACTGGGCTTCAGTGCATTTTGCCCGGTCCTCAACCGGGCTTGGTTACATGAGACCTGCCGGCCCCGGGCTTCGGTCCTAACATTTTGGGTATCTGTCACCTCCAGTGTTCACCGATTCTGCGTAGTGGGACATAATGAACAATGCAATCAACGCTTACTTGATGTGTTGCTCTTATTGATTTGACATTTCTGACATTTTCCCATCTGACCTTTCCTTCCCCGAATGATTGTATTGTAGTTTTTAAAGGTAACTCTATCCAGGTGAATCATCAGTTTTTGGAGGATTCTTGGACTGCTCTGGATTCTTACTTGCTAAAGCTAGATGTTATTAAAGATTCACCAGCATTCCGTGCACTACAGCATAGTTGTTGAAGGCTTGGCAAAGCAAGCAGAAGCGCACACATTTCTAACATATATGTTCAGCAAATACGAATCCAAATGTGTCCGATAATCCTCCAAAAAGTAAATTTTCACCTGGATGGAATAACTTTTAAGAAATACCTATGTAAATATCTACAGGCAGATAATTTACCAACTTGCGAACAAACTTAATCGTACGAAGATTAAGCTTGCAAAGATTTGGAACCATCTCAATTTCCCGAAGAGATGACGGGACCAAGATATCATTCCCAATGGCTTGATGATCCGATAGGACCTGCAATTACCAATTCCCAGAATAGCCATTATTATGCGGGCGATAGTTTGTGAAAGAAAAAGAGCCGATAAATCTGCCCGATTGAAAAAAGCGATAGCCCCCGCAACATCTAATGCGATTTGACTCGTTTGATGAAGTTCCAATGTTTTATTGCCATCGGAAATGAAGACGTCGAGGCCTATTTAACGAGCATCGACAATTGCCACAGCTCACATTAGACCGTGAGTTCAATAGGCGGAAGGAGATGCATCTTCGGATAATGAATATGCTCCGGCTGGCATATTCATTATATGGCAGCCGGAGCTGGCATTATATGCCAGCTATTACATTCAATAGCTGGCAAAATAAAAATACAATGCAGCCGACGATAAAAAGCCTTCTCGCTTGTCTCAGCAGTGCAGCACTCACCGGTCATGAAACCCCACTTCTGGAAAAGGGACTTGGGTTTGCGCCAGCACCTGCTACTATTCCTGTGAGGGAACTAATTTGCGGAGTTGGAAAGTGTTTAAAAATAATCAGAAATCCAATAGAGTTTAACATCATCAGGACTAAATGGAAGCGTCTTGAAATCTTCAATAGCTTGCAACGTCAGTTTCAGCCGTGGGGAGACCTTCCGAAACCTCAAATCACGCAAAGACTAAGGCATTTCTTCCAGTCTACAAAGGTAACATTGTTGTAATACTCTCTAGTGGAGAGTATTCCGAACATTTTACATTGTGCTTTCCGACGGGGCGTATAGACCAACTTTATGACCTATGCAGTCGACGCGCCCCAAGCCTACAATGCGTATAGGCCATTAGCAATAGACCCCACAGCTACCAAATAGAGGGCAATTCAGAACCTTCTCAAGAATAATAAAGGTCAGGAGAAGATACCATCGAGGCTGGCTCAATATTTACCGCCCATTCATTCAACATGCCCCAGGTTTTACGACCTGCCAACAATCCATAAAGTCCAGGCACCTTCGCGACCCATCACGAGCATGATCGACTCCCCCGCCTACAGGTCTGTCGCCTTCCTCACAAAGATCAGCTCTCTTGTCTTTCGAAAGTCCGAATACATAATCAAACACTGAACTGACTTCGTACGACAGATTGAGATGTTGAACGTGTCACCGATCGATCTGTTGGCTAATTTTAATGTTACCTCACTCTTCACCCGCGTACCGACCAGGGAAATGGTCAACATGATCTGTTGCAAGCTGGAGCCGGACAACACTACATGTGGGCGCTGTATGACCAACGCAGTCGATGCGCCCCTAAGCCCAAATAACCAATCAACGACAACACTACCTGACCGATGCGACTGGGTGTCCCCAACCCACGGACACTTATGGCTGCATGTCTGGCCTGCAGCTACTTCAAATGTTCAGATCAATAATTGAGCACACTGAAGGCCGATGCCCAGATGAAACTAGATCTGTTCTTTATGTGGGCCATTGCCTTCATGAGGGACTTGGAGGAACGACTCATGAGAACAACCCCACTCAAGCCGGCATACTGGAGACGGTATGTCGACGATGCATTCATTGTATGTCCGCATGTAAGGGAGGAACTAGACCGGTTCCTGGAACACCTCACCAGGGACTGTGCTGATATTACGTTCACGGTGACGTGGAGAAGAACGGCACATTGCCGTTTCTTGACGTACTCGTCACCAGACACGGACAGAAGCTGGCAACTTTCGTGTGCAGAAGACCCACTCACTTGAACTGTCACACCAAACACGGCTCACACCACGCCAACTGCATCAAAAGTGGAGTGCCTCACTGAACGGACCGACAACATCTGCCTCAATGAAAGCAATCGGAAAGCGAAATTTCCTACCTCAAGCAAGTGTTTTTGGACAATGTTTACCCGAAACCCTTCGTAGTGAAGGCTTGGCCAAGAATAAATCGGAGCCAAGCACAAGCACACACATGAAGTTACGCCAGCTTACCCGACAAGAAAGGCACCGATTAGGGATCTCACGCATTTTCGCGGCACACGACATCAGGTTCGACCACCGGTCCAGGGCAACCATCAAAGACCAAATAGTTGACCCGAAGGACCCCATCCTGAAGGAAAGTATATACGGCGTGGTATGTCGAACATCATGCTTTCACATGGTTGCGAGCGACCGTCCCAAATGCGTCCGCCTGAAGGAACACGTGGCTGTCCTTAAGCGTGGCCGACACCTCTCCAC
>JAOTOM010001972.1:0-86151 GCA_034440615.1 Ashinkailepas kermadecensis | reverse complement strand
CTGCGTTCACACCAAACTATGCTGCCTTTATTGATGGTACAGCATTCACAGCATGCTTCTCTGCCTCTCCAATATCACAATACAATCAATTATTACTAGTACCTTTCATCAATTTTGCCACTGTCCACCTCAGTGCCAGGCAACATTGAAATAAATGTCATAAAAGCATATCGCCCAATACTCTGACCATGACTAGCTGCTCTACCTGGCCCCGACTCCAGGATAGCTTAGTTGCTGTGATAAATGCATCTGATTAAAATTAGCATTATATGTGACATGTGCACAAAAAACTGTGTCATTCTTGAAGACATTTTGAATCAAGAGATAATATATTTGTCTATTGAATATTGGTTTTGATTTACGGTTAGTTTCATCTTGCATGAATAATTAGTATTGATTTTGTGCAAAATAACAGGAGGCATGTCATCCTATATTGTGCAAGTTCCTAGCATTCAATTTATCGTAGATTTAACACCATCATGAATTCAAAACCTCATACAGAGCTGCCCCAGGGAGGGAGGGGGAAACTATTTACATTTGATGACAATGGGTACCTGTGTTAGAAAAGTAGCTGGCTGTGTTTGTATTGCTATAAGTGATATTTAGAAGCAACAGTTGATTATACTAATATGAAAAAAAAAAAATCAGTGTAACTGCTGCTTAAATTTCTGTTCAAATCATGTAGTGGATACTCTGATGGAATTCTTTTTGATTCTATAACTAGCTGTTCACTTAGGAAGGCCTGCAATAGGTAGTTAGGTGCCTGGGTAAACTGCACTACTCAGGAGGCAGGTAATGGGTCTGGTGCTTGGTAGTTGGTATTGAGCCAGGTACTAGTTAAATAGGTAATTAGATACTAGATCTTTGATGCAATGTTTGCACAATACATATTGAGGTTAAAAAAAAAATATGCACATGCCTATATAGGTAAGTGCACCTACCCAGGCATATACCCACCTAGTTGCACACATGTGCATATATATAATGGAATACAGATTCAGGAATTATATCCCTAATCCAATGCCCACAATCTAACCTAGTTATCTAAGATGTCAACCACCATCAACTTTGTCTAAATTCCAGTACCCTGCCCCCATAATACTGATATTTCAGCATTCTTGTCCTGACTGCTACTTATTCCTATTTTTTTGTTCCTGGATTTGCCTCTCTGGCTAGGCATTCTCCTGGAAGATTGGTTTTCAGTTGAGGCAGGTGAATCTGAGTCATCACTGATGTCAGTGGGATGACAAGAGTGAACTAGACTCTTATTTTTACTGGAAGCTCCCTTTGCCTTTTTGCTTGTTTTTTTTGTTTCTAGATGTTTCATGCATCTGTCTGTCACAGGCTTCCTGATCATCAACCACTACCTCTCCTGTGGCTGACACAACATTCTGTTCCTCCCTTGGTTCTTTGGTGGCAGTTGACTCTACATCATTTCTAACATTCAGATTTGCTTGGGTCTCATGGTTTTCCTTAGGCATCACCTCTGTTGGTGTGGATGTTGTTTTTAATGCCTCTGTCCCAGCAGAGGACTGATGTTTTCCCTTTGTGATTGCCTCCTTATAAGTATTTGGCTGTAGCATTTGTGAAAATGAAAGCTAATTTTGGGCCACGAGACGCGCCACCGACCACCACGTGGCGAAACGGAAGAGAGTATACCCTTTTCTACTACTACTAAAAAGCCCCAACGTCGGTGGCGGCCCTCCGGAGAAATGGTGATCCTCCGGACAAGTGCCCCTTCCTGATCATAATTCCTGGATCCGCCTCCTGGATGTTCTGTAGCTGGCGACCGGGCCGATTTAAATGCGTACAGATTGGGGACAGCTGGAGGAAATGCCGGGTAAGCCATAATGCACCTTCACAAATACTGCAAGCTCCTACTGCATACTCCTTCAGCTGGTCAAGTCTGGACGTGATCCGGATGACTATGTTGGAGCTGATGATGATGATGATGAAGCAGGACATCACCTGGCCACGGCCGGTTGCCTCTCCGGAGAATCGGGGCATGTCAGTAAAGTCGGAGAACCAGATGACGCGCTGATCTTCGTCCGCAGCTCTGAAAACAGGGAATCTCCCGGTGGAATGCAGCACCACGGGGAACTCCCGGGAACTCCGGGGAATACCCAATGGCACTGCCCCGCATATCTTCTCCGAGCGACCACTCGACCACTCACGGAACCGGTGCGGGTTTATCCCGCACCAACCCAGCCTCCCCAGGGGCCGGTCATGCCCGACGCTGTCGAAAGCTTTCGATGTATCGACGCTGTAGTGCCAGTGCGGGCAGGAGTTCCAATATACCGACAGGAGTACCAGCACCTGACACGACAGGAGACCACCGCAAACCAGGAGACAGGAGACCACCGCGAGACGTGCCGTCCAGCACGCCTCGCTGCGTCCATTTTGTGACGTGACGTCAGATCCCTCCAAAGACAATTCCTGTGAGGCCGTACGTATGCTGGGGAAGAGAGGGGAGAGTGATTTTCAGAAGCGTGTCGAGCCATCAAGGTCATTTACGCCGCTTTGTGCGCATGCTGAACAGACACCTCACCAGTTCGCAGGAAGCTATTCACCATATGCAACAGGTGAGTCCCCACCACAGTGTAGCCTGATCCCAACACGCCGCCACTACCGGCTCGTGACGCCCAGCCCACATTTCAGTCCGCTGATTATTCGGGCGACGTGACCGGTCGCTCCTGGAACAAGTCACTGCGCACGAGGGGTAGAGTATGAGGGGGGGGTAGAGACAGCGTCCGCCCTGGTCAGTCGCGGACAGCGCGGACAGCACGGACACGACGGGGTATTCGACCAAAGTGACGGCCCAGTGTCTCGGCCGACACACGGCAATTTCTACTCTTCCAGTCCACGAGACTCGGTTCAGTTTCACGCCCATCGCAGTGCACAGGGATTTCTACTAGCCTTCACTCCGGCTTCTTTGATGCAAGCAGGAACCGACGCATGTCCTTCCCGGAGGTCGATCTGAAGCTACGGTGCGGCGCAGCGAAACACGTGCAACTCACCTGACACATGACGTCACAAGGTCAACCGTCAGCGGTCAAGACGGACGGGGGCGCCGCTGTAATCGGATATGCAACGTGAGCTGCCCGTGGAGAGGAACGGGCCTCTTTCCTTGAACACAGATTGAAACTAATTCAGGAGAAATATTGTAATGACACTTGGGCTACATTAAAATGAAAGAGTAGATCTGGCCCTGCCTGAACAAACAATCAACTGAACTGGTGTATTGCACCGTGGACAGTTGTTGAAAGTTCCCTGGTATTGGAAAAGCAGACGCAAGTCCCTTTCTTTGAAGAAGGAGTAAGCATGCTTTAGAGGATTACTGGCAGGATCTTCAGGCTAGGAGAACTGTGTGCATGCTCTACCTACCATGGATGGATTCCTTCAACATTGATTGGTGTTGTCAAACCGAATTTCGTGTCCATTCCCTACATGCATCACCACAGGCGTAAAGCTAAATGTTGGCATTATTGTTGCTGCATTGGCGACACCGAAAGTACAAAAAGTTCTACCCATGCTACCGACCTCTTTAGATGAATTCCCACACCACCTTACCTCACACCTCACAACTCACAACACCACCTTACACATCACACCTCACACCGCCTCGCTTCATACCTCACACCACCTCACCACCACACCTCACAACTCACACCGCTTCACCTCACATCTCACACCACACATCTCACACCTCACATATCACTTTTCATATATCACATACCACATACCACATATCACTTATCACGTATCACATATCACATATCACACCTCACATATCACACCTCACATATCACACCTCACATATCACACCTCACATATCACACCTCACACCTCACATCTCACACCTCACAACTCACACCTCGCACCTCACATCTCACACCTCACACCTCACACCTCACATATCATACCTCACATATCACACCTCACATATCACACCTCACATCTCACACCTCACATCTCACACCTCACATATCACACCTCACATCTCACACCTCATATATCACACCCAACACATCACACCTCACACCTCACACCTCGCACCTCGCACCTCGCACATCACACCTCACACCTCACACCTCACACAATCTTACCTTACACCCCACATCTCATACCGCTTCACCTCACATTCACATCTCACACCATGACATATATCACACCTCACGCCTCACACATCACACATCACACTTCACACCTGACACCTCACACATCAAAGCTCACACCTCACACCTCACATCACCTTACGTCACCTCACACCTCACACCATAGCTCACACTCCACACCTCACACGTCACACCTCACACCTCAAACCCTACACCTGACACCCCGCACCTCACACCCCACGCCTCACACCCACACCTTACACCCCACACCTCACACACTACACTTCACACCACACACCTCACACCCACACCTCACACCCACACCTCACACCCACACCTCACACCAACACCTCACACCTTACACCATCTAACACCTCACACAACCTCACCCCACACCTCACAACTCACACCGCTTCACCTCACATCTTACAACTCACGTATCGCACCTCACATCTCACATCTCACATCTCATACCTCACATCTCACATATCACACCTCACATCTCATACCTCACATCTCTCACCTCGCATCTCACATATCACATCTCACATCTCAAACCTCACACCTCACACCTCACATCTCACACCTCACATATCACACTTCACACCTCACATCTAACACCTCACATCTAACACCTCACATCTCATACCTCACATCTCACACCTCACATCTCTCACCTAGCACCTCACATCTCACACCTCACATCTCACATCTCACACCTCATACCTCACGCCTCATACCTCATACCTCATACCTCATACCTCATACCTCACACCTCATACCTCACACCTCATACCTCACACCACCTCACACCACCTCACATCACACCTCACCACCTCATCTCACATCTCGCACCACCTCAACTCACATCTCACACCTCACACCACACCTCACATTTGCAAGCATGCAAGTGTGAGGTGAAAATATCATTACCATCAGACTTGTTTTCCAATGGTAAATTTTAATTACCTAGCACGTTCCCGCCTATTTTATTACTTCAAGTTTGGTAATTATGCTAGGTTGGAACTTACTAAACTAGGTGACTGACATGGATGCGTAATGCAGACATGCCCAGTATATTGTAACCCATTTGGATCACACCATGGAACTGAAGGCATGCTAGCCAATGAGTGGATTCCTCACATGTAAAACTGCGCCGCGGATTTGTCTACTAACTGTTGGTTTTTCCCAACTGAACACGACCTGACATTATCTACGCATTCAAACCCACTCCTCCCGGGAGCATTTTTCAGAAGGTTAGAACTGGTTTGAGTAATAAGTGCAAGATGCATATGCTCATATATTACTGTATACTGATGTATGCTCGTTATTACTGTTGTGCTGTCTGTCCTGTTTGTATATACTATTGTACTGTCTCCCCTGTTTGCATGTACTGTTGTACTGTTGTGCTTTCTGTAATGTTTGTATGTACTGTTGTACTGTATGCACTGTTTGTATTTACTTTTGCACTGCCTGTGCTGCACTGTGTGTGCTGTTTGCATCTACTGTTGTACTTTCTGTACTGTCTGCACTGTTTACACGTACTCCTGTACAATCCGTACTGTTTGCATGTACTGTTGAACTGTCTGTGCTGTTTGTATGTACTGCTGTACTGTCTGCACTGTTTGGATGTACTGCTGTACTGTCTGTCCCGCTTGGATGTACTGTTGCACTGTCTGTACTGTTTGTCGTACATCACTGGCTTCATGACCATTGGATTCCCTGAACAATCGCCCTTCGCTCTATGTGCATGTCAAATGTGAGTGAGATCGGCACGCTTTCCGTGAACGCATTGAATTATATGGCAATGCGAAGTGGATCATTAAACGACTGGAGCACATTGCAGGGTCGGCCGCGGGGCCGAAGTCAGAAGTGAACAGTCATGCTCGTTAGCTTCAGGCATGCTCGGAACGTCCCCCACCAGCGTCGATACATGCCCGCAGGCGCCGCTGGAGGCTCTGCATGGCCCTCTGCAGGGAGGCCGTGCGGAGCTACCGGCAGCAGGAGAGCGGCCGCTTCTTCAGACTGTCGATACATGCCCGCAGGCGCCGCTGGAGGCTCTGCATGGCCCTCTGCAGGGAGGCCGTGCGGAGCTGCCGGCAGCCGGAGAGTAGCCGCCGCCGGTAGCCGGAGAGTAACCGCTGCTTCAGATGGCCGACACGTCACGGTTACGTTCCCCGTGCACGAGAGACGCTGCGGCTCCGTCCACACCGAGCAGTCCATAGGGGTCAGATCCGGACTGTTGGGCGGCCTGGTGAGGCCCTCCGGTCTGGTGGGGTCCGGGCAGATCTCGGCCGGAGAATCAAGCCCGGAGCGGGCAGGATGGCACGGCGCCTCGTCCTGCTGGAGCTGCCACCTGCCGCGCACACAGACGGGCACTTCAGACGTACTGCTCGAGTACTCGTTGGTGCTGGTGCTGGTGCTGGTGCTGGTGCTGGTGCTGGTCCAGATGGACGCCGGTGTCGATGATCAGCAGGTCAGCTGGGCCCACTTGACTGATGGCTGCTGACATCGTCACTCGGCAGGCGTGTACCCGGCGGCCCACCATCAGCAGGGCCGGCGTCACCACCCTCTCCACCGTCAGCAGGACCGGCGTCAACTCCCGCTTCACCGTCAGCAGGACCGGCGTCACCACCCGCTCCACCGTCAGCAGGACCGGCGTCACCTCCCGCTTTCTGAGACATCACCCGGTTGTAAACGCGGTCGCTCTGCGTGCTGAGGTTTGTTTACTGATCTTGAATTATGCAACACGCCTTATGGTACATAGCGCCCGACGTGCCTCACGAGATAACACATTTTCTGAAGACTCTGACATTCCCATTATGACCAGGAAGAAAACGAATGTGTTTTAGCTGAATGCAGTATGACTAGTGCGTGGGTGTGTGTGTGCGTTGGAGCACCGCCGGTGCACTTGGTATTTTGATTTACACAAACGGCAGCTCCAGTATATATAATAATGGATAGACTATCTGCCTCGCACTTGTCTGTCGACATTACACCGCGACTATAATTCACTTGATTTGGCGATAAACGTTCCGACTCGACTGATCGATGGTATTTCCATTGATAAGATGACGCTCTCCAATATTAGGCTTTATAACTTTATATAGGGTGTACCTAGAAGTGGATTCAGCACCTTCCTTCGGGATGTGATACTGATGAGATTGTCTATGGTAGCACAATGGGTATGATGGGAGGAGCTTGTAATTGTTGAGGTGTTATGCAATAGTAAGTGAATGGTGCTAGATAGGCTGGGATATATAGCTTCCTAGGAACTTGGGATAAGGGATGGATTGGGGTGAGAGTATTTACATTTTTAGTACCTTTTCTAGATAGGCATAACCCAGATGGGCCCCTGTGGCTCTTATTAAGCCTTAATACTTTATGACTTTTATGACTAATGAAGCCTGCGCGATCCGGATGGTTGCACAGGCTCCGTGACGTGACGTGGCGTGACGTGACGTGACGTGACGTGACGGTGACGCTGGCCCCACCAGCAGGATGGTGTCATCACCCGCCGGCCACTGTGATTGGATCACGTGCCATGACGCGTGCTACCGCTGCCGTTGCTGCGCTGTAGACCACTAACAGCTGAATGGCCCGTCGGACCGCGCTCGTTCTTATTACCTGAGGCATCTTTCAGTATGCTGGCTGACTAATTTCCGCGTTCAGTACCAGCTGCACGGCTGGCCTCCAGCCATATGGCTCAAGTTAATACGACTCGTGATTGGCAGATACAATGGCGCACTCAGAACTGTCAGAACTTCAGAACATAACGGTGATGGTGAGTGTGTTGTGTACCGACTGCCGTGTACCGTGTACCGTGTACCGTGTACAGTGTACTGTGTACCGTGTACCGTGTACCGTGTACCGTCTATAGTGTACAGTGTACAGTGTACAGTGTACAGTGTACAGTGTACAGTGCACAGTGTACAGTGTACAGTGCACAGTGTACAGTGTACAGTGTACAGTGTACAATGTACAGTGTACAGTGTACAGTGTACAGTGTACAGTGTACAGTGTACAGTATACAGTGTACAGTGTACAGTGTACAGTGTACAGTGTACAGTGTACAGTGTACAATGTACAGTGTACAGTGTACAGTGTACAGTGTACAGTGTACAATGTACAGTGTACAGTGTACAATGTAGACTGTACAGTGCACCGTGTACCGTGTACCGTGGGTACATGTGTCTGTGTGTGCGGCACAACTACAATTAAATGTAAATGAGACTAGAACATTGTTGCAACCCGGAAGTAGAATATCACACGGAGTTAACAGAAGCATCCCATGATTTCATACTACTACTACTACTACTACTACTACTACTACTACTACTACTACTACTACTACTACTACTACTACTACTACTACTACCACTACTACTTGGTATTGCAGAGTTCTCAGCCGTTCACCCATTTTGCTTACTCGATCGTCGTATCAGTACTCGTTTTGTAGGCCTCATCAGCGCATAATAAAGTATGCGCTAGGGGTAAACTGATGGCTCAAAATTACCTTCAGAGCTCTCCATAAACGTTTCTACTCCCGTCTGCCATCCACGATAACACAACCGTCACAACCATCACAACACTCACAACCCTCACAACCATCACAACCCTCACAACCCTCACAACCATCACAACACTCACAACCCTCACAACCATCACAACACTCACAACCCTCACAACCATCACAACCCTCAGAACCCTCACAACCATCACAACACTCACAACCCTCACAACCATCACAACACTCACAACCCTCACAACCATCACAACACCTCAGAACCCTCACAACCATCACAACACTCACAACCCTCACAACCATCACAACCCTCAGAACCCTCACAACCATCACAACACTCACAACCCTCACAACCATCACAACACTCACAACCCTCACAACCATCACAACACTCACAACCCTCACAACCGTCACAACCATCACAACACTCACAACCATCACATCCATCACAACCATCACAACCATCACAACCATCACAACCATCACAACCATCAGAACCCTCACAACCCTCACAACACACACAATCATCACAACCATCACAGTCATCACAACCATCACAACCATTACAACCCTCACAACCATCGCAACTATCAAAACCATCATAACAATCACAACCATCACAACCATCACAACCGTAACAAATATCACAACCATCACAACAATCACAAATCTCACAACTACAACGATCACAACCATCACAGCCAATACAATACTCACAATCCTTACAAATTACAGAACCCCACAACCCTCACAACCACCACAACCGTCACAAACATCACAACCATCGCGACCATCACAACCCTCACAAGCCTCGCAACACTCACAACCATCACAACCATCACAACCATCACAACTCTTACAACCTCACATCATCACAACCGTCACAAACATCACAAACATCACAACCATTACAACCATCATAACCCTCCCAACAACTACAACCATCATAACCATCACAACCACCACAACCTCTACAACGGTCACAACCATCAAAACCTTCACAACTATCACAACCATCACAACCATCACAATCATCACAGCCATCACAACAATCACAAACATCACAACCATCACAACCATCACAACCATCGCAACCATCACAAACCTCACAAACATCACACCCCTCACAAACCTCACAACCCTCACAATCATCACAACCATCACAACCATCACAACTATCACAGCCATCACAACCATCACAGTCATCACAACCATCACAACCATTACAACCATCACAACCATCACAACCATTATAACCATCATAACCATCACAACAATTACAACCCTCACAACCATCACAACCATCATAACCATCATAACCAACACAACCATCACAACCATCACAACCATCACAACCGTAACAAATATCACAACCATCACAACAATCACAACCATCACAACAATCACAACCATCACAACAATCACAACCATCACAACAATCACAACCATCATAACCATCATAACCAACACAACCATCACAACCATCACAACCATCACAACCGTAACAAATATCACAACCATCACAACAATCACAACCATCACAACAATCACAACCATCACAACCATCACAACCGTAACAAATATCACAACCATCACAACAATCACAAATCTCACAACTACAACCATCACAACCATCACAACCAATACAATACTCACAATCCTCACAAACTACAGAGCCCCACAACCCTCACAACCACCACAACCGTCACAAACATCACAACCATCGCGACCATCACAACCCTCACAAGCCTCGCAACACTCACAACCATCACAACCATCACAACCATCACAACCATCACAACTCTTACAACCTCACATCCTCACATCATCACAACCGTCACAAACATCACAAACATCACAACCATTACAACCATCACAACCCTCCCAACAACTACAACCATCATAACCATCACAACCACCACAACCTCTACAACGGTCACAACCATCAAAACCTTCACAACTATCACAACCATCACAACCATCACAATCATCACAGCCATCACAACAATCACAAACATCACAACCATCACAACCATCACAACCATCGCAACCATCACAAACCTCACAAACATCACACCCCTCACAAACCTCACAACCCTCACAATCATCACAACCATCACAACCATCACAACTATCACAGCCATCACAACCATCACAGTCATCACAACCATCACAACCATTACAACCATCACAACCATCACAACCATTATAACCATCATAACCATCACAACAATTACAACCCTCACAACCATCACAACCATCATAACCATCATAACCAACACAACCATCACAACCATCACAACCATCACAACCGTAACAAATATCACAACCATCACAACAATCACAACCATCACAACAATCACAACCATCACAACAATCACAACCATCACAACAATCACAACCATCATAACCATCATAACCAACACAACCATCACAACCATCACAACCATCACAACCGTAACAAATATCACAACCATCACAACAATCACAACCATCACAACAATCACAACCATCACAACAATCACAACCATCACAACAATCACAACCATCACAACAATCACAACCAACACAACAATCACAACCATCACAACAATCACAACCATCACAACTCTCACAACTACTACCATCACAACCATCACAATCATCACAACCAATACAATACTCATAATCCTCACAAACTACAGAACCCTCACAACCCTCACAACCCTCACAACTTTCACAACCATCACAACCGTTACAAACATCACAACCATCGCGACCATCACAACCCTCACAAGCCTCGCAACACTCACAGCCATCACAGCCATCACAACCATCACAACCCTCACAAACCTCACAACCTTCACAAACCTCACAACACTCACAACCATCACAACCATCACAACAATTACAACCATCACAACCATCACAACCATCACAACCAACACAGCCATCACAAGCCTCACAAAACTCACAACCCTCACAAACCTCACAACCTTCACGAACCTCACAACCCTCACAACCATCACAACCATCACAACCATCACAACCATCACAACAATTACAACAATCACAACCATCACAGCCATCACAACCATGACAACCATCACAGCAACCGTAAAATTCCAACCATGACAACCATCACAGCTATCACAACCATCACAACTATCACAACTGTCACAACCATCGCAACTATCGGTGGAGAATCACCAACAATAGGGGCGACGTTACCGAAGGAGGGGGCGGAGGCAGGGGCGAACACCTGGTTTAGCCTCTGAATTCTGGGAAGGCCCTTTCCACAAACGGCTGAGCCGACCAATGAGCTTCCCCGTCCCAAGATGGCTGAAGAAACCTCAGTGAGCAGAAGGAGGCCCCCACGAGAGTGGCGAAGGCGCCACGACGTAACACCGACCCCGACTGACAATGGAACCCCTAACATGGAAAAGGAGGCCTCTAATTTGACAGAGGGGTGCCCAAGGCCGGTAAGGAGGCATCCATGATGGAAGAGGAGGCCGCCAAGACCGGCACGGTGTTACCGGCAAATGAGGAAGTCCCCTAAGGCGGAACAGGTCGATTGATATTGATGTCTCGGTAGCATTAGTGTGCAAAAGTATTAAACATGGAAGCGTGCAACAAATATGGAATTAACCATCAGGTAAGCTTTCTTATCCCAAGATGCACCTTCGAACCTCAGGCGGCCTCTTTGGCTCAGGAGTTCTCTTCAAACCATTATATGGGAAATTGGTGACGTCACAGCCGACCATCGCACCGATTGTTGCCCGCTGCCCACTTGGTGCTGCCGGGCAGCATAAGCAACGCGAGTTTTGAGAAAGTCGAACCTGCTGTCGCAACAGTTGGCGACGCAGCTGCAGCGTGTGACGTCACCATGTGACGTCACAGCTGCGGTGAGTGACGTGCTGCAGCCGTGAGTCACGTGACCGTCTGCGCATTTATCCCGACACAACATCGCAGCCGCCAGCGTGTCAGCGGAGTCACGTGACCGTCCGGCTGGGCAGTCGCTTTTCATGGCCACGATCTCCGAACAGCTGTGCCAACTGCGCACGCACTCGCGCCTGCCAGGGCTTGTGCCGTGTGCAGTATAGAGCCGTGGGTGCTCTGCGCCCTACGTAGATGCAACAAGCACAAAGCCTCTGCCAGGTTTTTATATACTTTTGAGGGGGAAAGTGCCCATCGACGTTGGCTGTGCCCCCCACAGCAGTAATTCCAACGTTTTAAATGGAACCCTATGGAGTATGCCCCCGATCCATTTGGGCATGCTCATTGCCTTTATGTATCCCCCCCCCCCACACACAACTATTTTCAGAAATCAACACCTATGCCCCGCCCAACGGAGAGGGTCGTATGGCATAAGCAGAGGCAAGATCGCCCTGGCTTGCTCCACAGCAAGGCGTCCAAAGGTGTTTTAAATGTATGATCGACGTGTTGGCGCTGCTGAACGCATCGCATGAACAGATAAAAGGGTCTTGGTGATGTGCGTAGCATGAATCAGGCAGTAACGGCCAGTTCAAGCTGCATGATAACATAGCATTAGGTGCATAGCATATCACAAGGTGCATAGCTTAACATAAGGTGCATGCTATAACATGAGGTGCATAACATAGCGTAAGGTGGAAAGCATAACATAAACATAGCATTAGGTTCAACCAAGGAACGGCCAGGGCCCAGTTATAGCCATTTCAACTGCAAAGCAGTGTGCATGACAGCATAGCATCGTCAAAACAAAGAGAAATTCAAGAGTCAAAGAGCATGGGACACCCCAGGGAACACACAGCCCACGCAGAGGGTCAGTGTGGGACACCACGTGGAACACACAGCCCACGGTCAGTATGGAACACCCCGTGGAACATGCGGCCGAGGCGGACGGTCAGCTGGGTGGTCACAGGTGTGTGCAGGCGCGTGCTGGATGGAGATGCCGTAGTCATAGCCGTAGCTGATGCCGGTAGCGAGAGGCGGCAGTTTGCGGATTGCCGCTGCGCCAGCATTGTTGCGTGATTGTGGCTCGCTTTCTGAAGCTGAGAGCACCATCAGTCTTCTCGGCACGTGTCCGTGACAATTATTCTCAAATTGACCGCAAATAGCCGTCGGCCATCATCCCCCATTATCACCGCCACCGACTGTGACGAGTTTGTCACGTCGACTGGATGGGATAGGCAGCATTCCATGCCGCAGTGAAATCGCGGATATTGAAGATGGAGAAGTACTACTTGATATGTAAGTTTGATGACAAGGTACGTTGAAAAGTACATTCCAGCCGCATCGAAGTACATTTGTCGATTTCCCAAGCACATCCACCGATCCGTTGTTATCTAAAGTAGTCCAGAGGTACGATGTTCAATGACGCAACTGTCGAATTCGAATGTACTATAATCCATTATAATTGATTTGATTCGATTCATTCGATTGGAAAAATTCGAATTCATCCTTATGGGGATAAATTATACAGTAGGTACGCATGTACAGCGGATGCCATGCCCTAACCTCAAGAGGCCGATAAAAAAAGAACATAGGTATAATTGTATATAAAGAGCATATGTATATAAAGAATATATGGCGTGTTATCGAAATCTAAAACACAAGATATGAAACAAATGTTGTCTTAAGTGGACGCAACGAATGTTAAATGTTCACATCTGAATATTTTTGGGAAATCTCATAAGTTATTGTTTTAGATTCTCACCCCCACCATCCATCCCCAAACCGATCGAACACGACTTTTCTTGATCCGCTACTGCGCGTACATGCAGCACATGGACTGATGGTTCTGCTGTAAGTAAAAGAGCATGTACTGCAATGGCACGTGTGGGCACCTATATTGATTCAGAAATGGTTTGATGACTTCCATTCAGTCCACTGGCGCAGCATAATAAGTATATTCTAACCAGGAAGCAACATGTGATCAATAAGTGACGCCGTGCGATTTAATTCCTGCCACCTACAGCTACATATCTCCTGTTAATTTTAACGGATGTATTCCGCCAAATGCAATGGGTTTCCCCTGCATTTAAAATAATTCAAGTTGCTGCTATCCATCATGGAATGGTGACCCATAGCATGCTGGCTGACTTGTAGACCGTACTCAGTATGTCGGCTTATACCTAAGTGCATACTGTGGAATACAGACTACGCTGTCCCCAAAGAAGAAAAACGGCGCGCTCCAATACATGGAACCGGTGACGAACTAGTGGCCTCTGCCCAACGGGCTGTCGACTTGTGATCATGGCGTCCAACAACACCAACACCAACAACAGCAGGACGGACAACATTCCGACGGAAGGCGACAGCGCCGACGGCAGCGGCGTCGCCAGTGAGCCGTCGGCTGTCGCCGGCGGCTGCCCGGACCACCTGGTGGACACGCGCGTCTTCCACACGACCAGGAGCAGCGCGCTCATCCACGCCGAGCCCTTCCCGGTGGTGTTTGTCGGCTTCACGGTGGGCCGGCAGAACACGGCCACACTGCGCGTGTACAACAAGTCGGCCGCCTCGCAGCGGCTGCACGTCGTGCCGCCGGCCAGCAGCGTCTTCACCATCCGCTACACCAAGGTGCGCTACTTCGTGCCCGGCAGCACGCTCAAGATCCAGGTGACCTTCACGCCCGCCGAGCACAGGCTTCACGAGGACCGCGTGCTCATCCATTGTGAGGACGAATTCAACCTGCAGGTAGGTGGCGCTGGGGCCGTGGCGGACTGTCTGGGGGCTGGGCGCCGGTTCCAGGGTGTTGGTTGGCTCTGGGATGTTGGTTTCTCTGGGGTTGGTATCTCTGGGGTTGCTCTCCGATGTTGGTTGGCTCTAGCGTGTTGGTTGACTCTAGGATGTTGATTATATTTGGAATGTTGGTTGGCTCCAGGATGTTGGTTGGCTCTGGGATGTTGGTTGACTCTGGGATGTTGGTTGGCTCTGGGATGTTGGTTGGCTCTGGAATGTTGGTTGGCTCTGGGATGTTGGTTGACTCCGGGATGTTGGTTAGGTCTGGGATGCTGATTGGTTGTCTCTGGTATGCTGGCTGGCTCTGGAATGCTGGTTGGCTTTGGGATGTTGGTTGGTTATGAGAAATTGGTTGGGTATCGAATGTTGGTTGGCTCTAGGATGTTGGTTTGCTCTGGGATGTTGGGTGCCTGGTACTGGTTGCCAATGGACTTCTGCCATGCAGCCCGCTCCGTTGTGCATCCGCTAAGCGAGAGTGGCCGGTGCGCCAGGTGCCGATCCGCGCGTTCCCGAGCGTCACGTTCGCCGCGTTCCCGCGCCACATCCGTCTGCCGGACACCAGGATCGGCAGCCGACTGACGCACCGGATCCCGCTGCTGGCGGCGGCGGCCACGCCCACCACCTTCCGCGTGACCGTCACCGAGCCGTGCGCCGCCATCGACGTCACGCCGACGGCGGGCGAGCTGCCGCGAGATGGCAGCACCGCCGCGCTGACCCTGACCTACCGGCCCGGCCAGTACTGCACGTCGTGCGTCACGCTGCAGCTGCTGCTGGCCGACTGCGGCCTGCCAGCAGCCAGCTGCAGCGTCACCGGCCGCTGCGTGCCCGGCCTGCGCCGGCAGCAGCTGGCAGCTGCCGCCCACCAGCTGCCGGCGGTGCAGCTGCGCACGCAGCCGGAGTGGCCGACAGGCGGCCGGCTGGGGCCGCGGCACAGTCTCAGTTTCCTGGCGGCGCCGGCCGAGCCGCACGAGCGGCTGCTGACCGCGCACGGCGCCGTCGCCAAGTTCCTGCTGCAGAAGTTCACCGCCAGCGTGGTGGTGCGGCGCACGTTCGCCGACGGCTCCGAGAGCGAGCTGGCCGCCGGCGGCCGCGCCAGCGAGCGCGACTTCAACCGCGCGCGCCTGAAGCGCGCCACCAGGCTGGCCGAGCGCGGCGAGGTGCGGCGCGGCCAGCGTCCGCTCAGCGGCCAGCACAGAGAGACGATCCTGGCGGAGCGCGCGCGACTGTGGCGCGAGTACTCGCGCCACACCGGCCAGGCCGACGAGACGGCCGACGCCGTCGAGGGGCCCGCCACAGTCGAGTACGTCAACAAGAGGCTGCTGCGCAGCGTCGGCGACGCGCCGCTCTGGCACGCGCCCGCCTACGACAGCTATCTGAACGACCCGTGGCGGCAGCGGCTGGCCGCACTGGAGAGGTTCGTGCAGGCCGTTCGCACCGTCATCATCAGGAGCAGGGCGCGCCGGCAGCTGCAGCACCTCCGCACGCGTGTGCAGCAGTCGTCGCCGACGCAGACCGAGCCGCAGGAAGACGAAGTGGGCGGCGGGGACGGAGTGGACAGCGAGGAGAAGCCGGGTGGTGAGCGAGAAGTGGAGGAGCGATGACGATGCACACAGGGTGCGAGCTCCTGTCTTGGATTCGGCTCGTGTGTGACGGTGCTGTGTCCTCACGTTCGGCACCCTTGCAATCGTGTGCCATTACGCATATTGGCTTGTCTCCTGTCACTAAATAGAGAGCCTGCTGGCCTCGCGTGTCTCGGCAATGGCACATGGCACACAGCACTAAACAGATAGCCTGCTGGTAACGCTGGTAGCGGCACGAAAACCATGGCTAATCCATTTTATACAGCTTCTACAGCTTGTACAGCTTCGGCATCTATTTTCCAGGTAGTGTAGCAGCTGGCGTTGGCGACAATTTGTTGCCACGCAGACGACACATTTCGTTTCCTCGAGGAATTGTTAGCTGGGAATTGTGATCCCCGTGGCAAAGCGACACGACGGATTTTTAATTGGGGGACAAGAGGGGCTTGGGTCATTTTTATTTATTGCAAGGCGATGGGGTGCTATGCAGTTTCCGAAATCCGACTATGTACCGCTCAACAGGACGACATGCCACGTTTTAACTGCTTTCAACTTTGGCTTTTTGCGACAAAATGTGTCCTCTCATTGTTCATGAGCGGCAAATCTCAGCCTGTATTGGCCCCTGATGCTAATCGCCAGGGCTAGTGTGCTCCATGAGTGCGATGTCGAAGTGAAGCAGGAGTGGTAGGAGTAAGGCAGGAAAGGTGTAATGACGTCAGAGCAGCTATTGGACAGCCGACGGATCTCAACGAACACAAAATAAGGAATGGAATATCTTGGACCAGAGCGGAATAGAACGGAATGGAATGAATGGAATATCGTTCGTCTGCATGCCACCAAAGGTATACCAAATACATGGTACGAGTTGCAGCACGTGGGTACCTAACCTAACCTAACCTACTAAGCTACTCTCCGTTAGCCAGAAAAACCCGGAACAGGACATAGTCACGAGTACCTGCCTATTTCGTCAAATGGCACTTCCGGTTGCTGGGATAAATAGTTAGCATGAGATACTCGCTGAAAATGCTCGCGCCATTTCCGGGCGGATTAAGTCTCGCTTACTCGCCAGACAATTGCCATCGCAGAGGATTTCCGTCCACCAATTGATTGCCAAATCGTCCAAATCATCCGTGAAGGCTGTCTGCCTTCACCAGGTAGGGTCTGCCTTCACCAGGTAGGGGTCTGCCTTCACCAGGTAGGGGCCCTTCACCAGGTAGGGGTCTGCCTTCACCAGGTAGGGGTCTGCCTTCACCAGGTAGAGGTCTGCCTTCACCAGATAGGGATCTGCCTTCACCAGGTAGGGATCTGCCTTCACCGGGTAGGGCTCTCGCCTCAGCCGGACGAGGTGATGATATGCACAGAGTACCAGCTGTGTGACTCCGACATCTGGTAAATAAAGGTGAAATGTTGCTGGTCCTGACGATCAATTAGCTACTGGAGGGCCCTGATCTGATTTTCCGGACACCATTGTCCGCCATTGGTCTGCGAACTGCTGTGCTGGGACCGGCTGATGTCGTCGTCCTCAGCCTCGGCCAGGGCCATGTGATAAGCCAATGCTTCGTCCATTGTTTATGTTGTGGAAAACAAGTATATGTTGGTGCATGTGCATGGCAACCGAACTATTCGGTCATCAGAGCTTAACTGAGCCTTGCTTTTGATCTAATCCAGTCTCGGTCTTCATAACAGGCAACCACATCTTCGATCTATTCATGACCCATACTATTACCCATATTCATTCAAGCAGGGTTCGGATAGCATGTTAACTGAGGGACAGAAATTCTTCGGGCAGAAAATTATATCCGATGAATATGTTTCGCTGGATGGATAAGCGTGCTTAATGTACACTCAAGGCAAGATGAGATCATCAACGTTTCCATTGCCGGGTAACTTTCAATAGCGTTCCACGGTGTAACACAGCATTTCAGGTGATAACGTATCCACGCAGAGCCAGATCTGCTCTTTGATATTTTGACATAGCCCAACTGCCATCTGGGGGAGTTATTTTTAGAGGCGCCCCGGACCATAAAGATCATTTGCGCCGCCTTTAAAGCGAGTAGGCTAGCGAGTCTTAGCGATAAAAAAAGCCTTGCCTTAGCGAGCAAGCTAAGGCAAGTGTACATTTAGGTGAAGGGAGTTTTACGTTATAGCATGTGTGCTGTTTTAGGTGCTGAAGCGGGGGCTAGGTGGGGGACATCTCCTTGATGTCTAAATTGTTTTAGTTTTACTTTGCTCCTCCACAGGATAATTTGTACCTGGGGTGGAGGGGGAGGGGTGATTTTGAGAGCAACGAGAAAGTTGATTTTGCAAGGGAGCCGGTATTAGCCTACTATTGTCGAAGAGCACCGAATGGTCTTTACCGTGCGAACAAGGAGGTAATTGTTCACACCGCCTATCACGCCGGCCGCCGTGTGTTAGTTGTTAATAGCGGGTTAGTCTAAGCATGCCATGCAGGGTTGTCAGTGGGGTTAATACGGTGTTTGGCAATTCGGCTCATCTACGTCCGCTGTACCGCTCGGTAGCAGTTTTATGTTATGAGTTGCAAGGTAATTCGGCTCATCTACGTCCCATGGCTACTCTGGGTAGTCGTTTTACGCTATTATATTTTTTTCCTATAGAAACTCTGCTCATCTACGTCCGACGGCATACCTAGGTAACTATTTATATCTAATTGGAAAGAAAATCGGCTCAGATACGCCCGACGCGATTCAGGATTGGCTAGGAATGCGATTGGCGACTCGGCCGGGTCTGAGGTGAGGTGGAGAGGGACGAAGCCGAGTCCGCAGTGAGGGGGGGGGGGATGTGGGGGAAAGGGCGGGTCTGCGGTGGAGTGGATGTGGGAGGAGGCTGTGGGGTGTTCAGGATGTGGGAGGATGTGGGATCCGCTGTGGGGTGGCATGAGGAAGAGTGGTGGGCGGTGGAGTCGAGGATCGGAGGGTCGGTGAAGCCGAAGATCGGTGGGGCGTTGAGGAGGGAGGTGAGCCGGCTGCTGGTGGGGTGGTAGGGCGGGTGGGAGCTGATGCTGGACTGGGTGTGGGTTTAGGTGCTGAGGAGAGTGCCGCTGCGTAGCTACGTCCGGTGGTAGGTGCGGTGTGGAAGGGTGCGGCTGTGGAAGTGGAGAAGTCAGTGGTGGAGGTGGTGATGAATAAGTGTTGTCGTGCTGCTGTGTGTGGCACGCTGTGAGCTGCCGCATACCGATACACCTCCCTCTCGTATGCCCACTTGGGGCAGTCGGGGTCGGTGGCAGGGTGGGGCACATCACAGGCTGCACATCTCCTTTCGGATGATGTGCAGTCGGATGCCGTGTGGTGATTGGCACACTGGCTGAATCGTGGTGTTGGTGACGCGCATGTGGTTTGCCCATGAACATGACGAAGACAGCGGCGACAGCGTAGTGGTAGAGGCACGTAGAGGCGTACCTCGTATGCCATGTCGTGTGTGTGTACGTGTAATGGCAGCTGCAGTAAGCTAAATAACAGAACTAAGATGTTGTCTGTGGAACGTGCCTCCCTTTTGATGTGATCTATCGTGGCTGTGGCGTCTAGGAGGAGGAGGGCTGTGGAGTCAAGCAGTATGGCGATGCTGTCGAGTGGTAAGTCATCCAGCTCTGGGGCGCAAACGTAGCCCCGGCTCTAGTATTCATTGTACGATGTATCGTCAATGAGCAGCGCCGATTGTGTCTTGTGTGTGGTGCCTAGAAGTGTGTGTGTCAGCGCTGCTCTGTGTCTGAACTATGATGTGGGTGTTGCGTCTGTTAATGGTAAAGCATGGTGATTGGAGAATGTGGCGGAGTGTCTGTTGGGGGTTGAAAGACGACTCTCGCGTGATGGTGCGGTCTGGTTCGGTGTAGGTGCCCCTACTAGGTAGGCGCCTTTTGTAGTGGGGGCGGTTGGTGACGGAGTGAGTGGCATGGTGTATGTGGATCGGTCCCCCCACAAGGGGTCCCTCCTTACTTTAAAAAAATGTGTGGATTGGTTGCACTCGTGGACCGAGCTTTCGCCCTCTGCTCCCTGCCTTGGCCGCAATGGCCCAAAACAGTGGGCTCGTCACCGTTAGGTTTCCTCTGGAGGTAAAGTTTAGTTGGGAGACAAAGAGAAGTTAGGGATTTGGCGTGGGAGGTTTTCCTTCTAGAGTCGCGGGAGTGTTCGCCTAGGGTACCTGGAGCTATTGAGTATTTGCGCCTTCGAGTCTTCACTGCTTCTACCGCTGCAGGTTCGTCTTCTCTGTCAAACCTGGACGTTCCCCGATCTCTTCGTACTCGCTGACATGGCGGTGTGGGCCAACTGTCATCTCAATATTTCTCCCGAAGTAGTCTCAATGTGTGTTCAAGGAAAGAGGCCCGTTCCTCTCCGCGGGCAACTCACGTTGCATATCCGATCGCAGAGGCGCCCCCGTCCGTCTTGACCGCTGACGGTTGACCTTGTGACGTCATGTGTCACGTGAGTTCAGAGTGTTTCACTGCGCCGCACCGTAGCTTCAGATCGAATTCCTGGAAGGACATGCGTCGGTTCCTACATGCATCAGCGAAGCCGGATTGAGGGCCAGAAATCCCCGCACACAGTGATGGGCATGGAACAGAACCGAGGCTCATGGACTGAAAGAGTAGAAATCCCTGTGGGTGGACCGAGACACTGAGATGCCACCTTGTGACGGTCCGATTCCACATCGTGTCCGCGCTGTCCGCGCTATCCGCGCTGTCTGCGACTAGCCAGGGGAGCACTGTCTCTCCCCGCCACTCCACCCCGTGTGCGCAGTGACTCTCCAGGTGTGACCGGTCGCGTTGCCCGAACCACCAGCGGCGCTGAAATGTAAGGGGATGTCACGAGCGGGTGGTGGTGGTGGGATCACGTTACGCTGTTGTGCGGCCTCACCTGTAGCATGCGATGAATAGCTTCCTGCGAACTGGTGAGGGGTCCGCTGAGCGGAAGAAGGCGAACGTGTTGCTGCTATTCCAGGCAGACGATCAGTCTGATCCCGGTAACATTAGACCAATTGAGACTGGTCTCAATTGAGATTGAGATCAGCTGTTGTGGGTACGGTGTGGAACAGATGTATGCAGTTGTCGTCACATCTCGTGCAAATCGCATGCTATGTCACGATCAGCATGATCTTCAACCCGGCCGATCCACCGGTACACTGTACTGCGCTTCTCTGCCAATGTGAACAATGGGGCGATGCTCAGCTAGACGTGATGTACACAGATCTCCCTAGCGCCTCTTCAAGTGTGAATCTTGATCTCCGACTGCAAGTGTCAGCATACGTACGGCTTCACAGGAATTGTCTTTGAAGGATTTGATTTCAGCTCACACGATGGACCCAGCGAGTCTCGCTTAAACGGTAGGTTTCCTAGTGGTCTCCTGCCGTGTCAGGTACTGGTACCCCTGACGTGTCAGGTACAGGTACCCCTGCCGGTACTGGTACTGCAGTCTCCATCAGATACTCCAGAAGAGGGCTAATATCGCGACTGCTTATTACCCTGTTCGTGAACGATCTGCCTCTGAGAATGGAGTGGAGTGGAGTGGAGTAGAGTGGAGTAGAGTAGAGTAGAGTAGAGTAGAGTAGAGTAGAGTAGAGTGGAGTAGAGTAGAGTAGAGTAGAGTAGAGTAGAGTAGAGTGAGAGTAGAGTAGAGTAGAGTGGAGTGGAATGGAGTGGAGTGGAGTGGAGTGGAGTGGAGTGGAGGTGGAGTGGAGGATTGGGGGGTGGGGGGGGGGGTGGGTGGGTGGGTGGAGTGGAAGGGTGGAGTGGGGGGTGGGTGGAGTGAGTGGAATGGTGGGTGGAGTGGAGTAGAGTAGAGTAGAGTAGAGTAGAGTGGAGTAGAGTGGAGTGGAGTAGAGTAGAGTAGAGTAGAGTAGAGTAGAGTAGAGTAGAGTATAGTAGAGTAGAGTAGAGTAGAGTGGAGTAGAGTAGAGTAGAGTGGAGTGGAGTGGAGTGGAGTGGAGTGGAGTGGAGTGGAGTGGAGTGGAGTGATGTAGTGGTGAAGTCGTGCAATGGAGTGGATTGATGTTGTGGTGGAGTGGTCATTGTGTTATGCATGCCGACGACCTGGATCTGTTCCATAAAGGAACAGTTCTTCATGCTCGCTGTCTTGGCAGAGATACGGAGACAAAATGGCGCGTTTGGCAGCTGACTCGGAACTTTATCTGAACGCCCAACAATCCGCATCATTCAAAACTACGTTACAGCGGCAGCCTACAAAACTCATGGCACAACCTTGAAACGCGTGCAACAATCAGCGATCTCGGTGTTGTCTTCAACCACAAATTTACCTTTCCGGAGCAGATTAGTTGTTTCAACGAGATGCCAAGGTTCCTTTGACATCCCAATCAAATATGTCCAGTTTGATGGCCCACGCTGTCGTAGGGGAGCCATTTTGCGGCTCGCAAAGCCCATGTGCGTTCAGTTGGAGAATAGGACTGTTGGCGAATTCGAGAGTTGGAGAACAGGTTCAGTTAGACAATACGATCATATTTATCCTATCTAAGCGAGCAGCGAAACTTCTTAATACCATGCGATTAGGAAAAAAGTAGGAAATTTTGCTAAGCTTCTCGGATGTTTTGGTATGTCAGAAGTCCGTTTACAAGAGCATATGTTCGCACGTTTTCCTAACGCATCGTATTCGGAAGTTACCCTGCCATATGCGTGAGGTGGTGATCTGAACCGCATCTTGGAGCGTCGAGCCCTTCACCATACGTTTTTTATATGCTCGGCGAATATCACGAATCGGCAGTTGGGATCGTTGAGCTATAGCCGGCTGTGCACACAAATCAACTCACCTTCGCTTCACGCCTGGCACGCCCCGGTAGGACATTGCGTCCTACCGGGACACAAAGTCCTACCGGGACACAAAGTCCTACCGGGACACAATGTCCTAACGGGACACAATGTCCTTCCGGTACAATGTCCTAACGGGACACAATGTCCTACCGGGACACAATGTCCTACCGGGACACAATGTCCTACCGGGACACAATGTCCTACCGGGACACAATGTCCTACCGGGACACAATGTCCTACCGGGACACAATGTCCTACCGGGACACAATGTCCTACCGGGACAATGTCCTAACGGGACACAATGTTCTACCGGGACACAATTCCCTACCGGGACACAATGTCCTACCCGGATACAATGCCCTACCGGGACACAATGTCCTACCCGGATACAATGCTCTACCAGGACACAATGTCTTATCAGGACACAATGCCCTACCGGGACACAATGTCCTACCAGGACATTGTGCCCTACCAGGACACAATGTCCTACCGAGGCACAATGTGTGCACAACGTGCTTTACTGTGATGTCCACGCTTCTTACCTTCTGAACTCCTCTTCTCTGAATGCTCCACTGAACAGAATGAGAGATATAATGTTTCTTGCTACTTCGGGGTGCCATTTGGCACAGTCGCAACTACTCGTGACGACGCTTTTATCCGACTTCCCCGGCAGGTGATAATGTATTCATCTCATATGTTCAGACTGATGTGCTACACGATCCTTCGTGCACAATCAGAAGGCAGGCCTTCGCTTATGATAATCGAACTGGAGCAGAAAACTGGCACAGTTGTCGAATGCATAGGTTTGTGCTTGTTGTGTCTTAGCTTAGCTTTGTCACCCCGGCGCTATTTGTAGTGAGAATGTGTGAGAGTGGTGTCAGTGTAGGTGAGCGATTTGACTTTGCCTGTAACTGTGTTTTCCCCTGGTAGACAGATACTCCCTGGGTGGAAATTACTCACATCACTCACAGCACCGACCTCAAAATCTTTCGACAGCGTCGGACACAGCCGTCTACCGGAAAAGCTTAGGTGGTACGGTGGGAATCACCACCGGTTCCGAAATTGGTTGAGTGGTCTCTCGGAGAAGATGCGTGGCAGCACAACGAGCGCACCTCCCAGTCACCCACGGGCTGATCCAAGGCTCAACGTTTGGTCCAAAGCCATCTCGATTTTCACAAATGACCTTAGTGACCTTATGACCAAATGACCATTTACCCTCTGGGAAGTGTGAGGAAAATCAAGAGTAATGTAAAATCTAGGAACAATTAAATCGAGCAATCTGATCATGCGAACAGAAAATCTTGGAATTTTCGTTGATTACTCCTTCTCGCGGAAAGGGCACGCTTTTCAACCTACCCGTCGGTACTACAGTATTATTGTTCGATTGTTAACATTGATGGCAAAAACTACGCGTGAACCAAAGCAGCTTGATATTCAATCGCTTATATTCCCACCCATGCGGTGGGGTAGTATCTGACTCACTGTGCGAGGTAGACGAAACGTAGCGCAAGCACGCTGGATGAAAATAATAATCACTTCGGCGCACGCGTCGCTGCTGGCTTCAGTCGCCGTCAACGCATCACACCGGTTTTGGAGACCCTGAGATGTACAGGAGTCGTTGGCACGGCGGAGAGCCGGGTGCAGCAGTGGCTCGAAGGCTGGTGACACCTGCGTTCGCTCCGCCCACCTTGGCGGAGAGCGTCGGGCGACGGACGACGGTGTCGGCTCGCGATACTGGTGGAGCCGAGGGGGCGCTCCAATAGCCTAGGTTGCGACTAGGCTACCAGGCGGACGGTCATGCTATGCTCCAGGCTGTTGCCACTTAGAATGCGTGGAATCGAATGGATCTGCATGTGTGCTCATGTGTGATATGTGTGTGTGTGTGCTCATGTGTGCTCACGTGTGCTGATGTGTGCTGAGGTGTGCTTATGTATGCTGATGTGTTCTCATGTTCTCATGTGTGCTCAAGTCCGCTCATGTGTGCTCATGTGTGTTCGTGTGTGCTCTGGTGCCTGCCGGCACCAGATTACACTTGTTTGCAGCTGTTTTCATGGCGAAAGTGCTGAAGCGGCTTCGGCAGCAGCCAAGCCTGTGAGGTGGTGTGTTGTCGATGAATGCCGGCTGCGTAGGCGTGTCCACGTTTTGCTTCCCACGGCATTCTTTTATTACCGTTACTGTCATTGCTATCGTCACTATTGCTATCGTTACTACATTGCCATAGTGACTATCGTCACTATTGCTAGCATTACTACATTACTATGGTAACTATCGTCACTATTGCTATCATTACTGCGGGGACGAGTAGTCTAGGGATAAGTTGCCCGTCTCGCAATCGAAAGGTTGTGGGTTCGAGTCTCACCTGTCGCTACTCTTCGCCCGCGACCAATCGGCGTGAGAGATTGGCGACGCTACATGACTCAACGGTCGATGTGTCGTAAAACCAATAGCCACCACCAGCTATCATTACTGCATTACTATAGTGACTATCGTCACTATTGCTATCATTACTGCATTACCATAGTGACTGTCGTCACTATTGCTATCATTACTACATTATTATAGTGACTATCGTTACCAGCATTACAATCGTTACTACCATCACTATAATTAATAGCATTACTATCATTGCTATCATTACTATCATTACTATCATTACTATCGTCGCACTACTATTATTACAATCATTAAGATCGCAATTATTATTACCATCGTTACTATCATTATTTTCAGTACTATCGTTACTACCATTATTACCGCTTCTATCATTATCATTAATACCATTACTATTACTACCGTCATCACGATCGCTACTAGCATTATTATCATTACTCTCATTACTAGCATTACTATCATTACTATCATTACTATCATTACTATCGTTACTAGCGTTGCACACTTGTTTACTTGCATTGTGTCCTCCATTCGCATATGATTGGCTGGAGCTACTGAAAAGTCGCAATAGATCGCTTCATACACTGACCGCATGATCCACTGATCACATGATCATGACCGCATGATCCACTCGTCCCGGAGCCAGGTGGTCGCAGATGTGGGCCGTCACACGTGCTGAAAGGGTGCGTGTAGCATATAGCATAGCATATAGCATATATCATAGCATATAGCATAGACTGAGCAGAGCGAATGCGAGACGTAACAATCGTAATACAGACGCAACAATCATAATACAGACGTAGCAATCGTAATACAGACGCAACAATCATAATACAGACGTAGCAATCGTAATACAGACGTAACAATCATAATACAGACGTAGCAATCGTAATACAGACGCAACAATCATAATACAGACGTAGCAATCGTAATACAGACGCAACAATCATAATACAGACGTAGCAATCGTAATACAGACGCAACAATCATAATACAGACGTAGCAATCGTAATACAGACGCAACAATCATAATACAGACGTAGCAATCGTAATACAGACGTAGCAATCATAATACAGACGTAGCAATCATAATACAGACGCAACAATCATAATACAGACGCAACAATCATAATACAGACGCAACAATCATAATACAGACGCAACAATCATAATACAGACGTAGCAATCGTAATACAGACGTAGCAATCATAATACAGACGCAACAATCATAATACAGACGCAACAATCATAATACAGACGCAACAATCATAATACAGACGTAGCAATCGTAATACAGACGTAGCAATCATAATACAGACGCAACAATCATAATACAGACGCAACAATCATAATACAGACGTAACAATCATAATACAGACGCAACAATCATAATACAGACGCAACAATCATAATACAGACGCAACAATCATAATACAGACGCAACAATCATAATACAGACGTAGCAATCATAATACAGACGTAGCAATCATAATACAGACGTAGCAATCGTAATACAGACGCAACAATCATAATACAGACGCAACAATCGTAATACAGACGCAACAATCATAATACAGACGTAGCAATCGTAATACAGACGTAGCAATCATAATACAGACGTAGCAATCATAATACAGACGCAACAATCATAATACAGACGCAACAATCATAATACAGACGCAACAATCATAATACAGACGCAACAATCATAATACAGACGCAACAATCATAATACAGACGCAACAATCATAATACAGACGTAGCAATCGCAACACAATGACAGTAGCCTCGTCTAGTTCGACAACTTGGAATAGTGTATTAACCATCGTCAGTGCATGGGAGCTTATGGGTGCATGCGCCCCGACCCTTGCCCAACGGATGTCTTTCAGCCAAAGGTGCCCATTGGGAGGAAAAGGCGCTCGAAAAGGCGCTTCAGTACGCTCGAGTACACCCCCGCCTCTCACTCAACGGATGGTCAGCAGAAGGCGTCCATCCAGGGATTTTTGTGGGCGCCCCTTCTGACGCGTGCCCAGTCAGACATGGCCTGCGAATAAGGGATGGCCCCTCTCATTAACATTCATGGATCCGCCCATGGCATGCGTTGATCATACATAAAGCGCATTATTAGACCGCGGCAGGTAACGAGTGAGCACAATGCAAATCATATACCAATATCGAAAGGCCAGCACTATGCAGAACTAGCTCAAGAAAGCCGTATTTAAAGAACAAATAGTGTCTCATAAAAGTGAAAGGCACGAAGTTACCTAACTCACGCTCACTATAGCGATACCCTATAGTAAAATATATCCGTTAGTTACTGGAATGTTCTAAGCTTTATAATATAAACCAATTATGGTAACAAGATTTTGAAAATTTGGTCAGCATTAGCACAAAAGCTGTTGGTTTGATCGAGTTGACGATTTAAAATATGAAGTTGAAGCGATAAATTACCACAAGACAAAATGACATCAAATCTAAACATATAATGAGTTAATTTGGGCGGTTGACTGGTCTGGAGAGGATCCAGACACATGAAACAAGGACATTCAATTATCATGAGTCAATTCTTGTCCGCAATGTGCACTGGTGCTCTAATCCTTATGTTCTCCTCAGAAACATTGCACGCTGTGATATCTTCTGTAAAAACTGGTGAGAAATAATTATCGACAAAATATCATCCCTGCTGCTTACAGGGACGATTCTGGTCTTAACCCATATTTTTTTCGGTCACATCCCCAGACCCCAGTCTCGAGAGGGGTGGGCGTCCTTAAAGAAACCCCATCTAGCTTCCAAACGAAGCACCAACGAACACCACACCAACGAACCAACCATGTACACTAACGAACAGGATACCATCGGACAGGCCTCGACGATTAGGTCTGAAAACGGTATTACTTCAGTCGTGTTATGCAAACATTATGCACTGAAAATGTTATCATAATTATCACACAGCATAGATTGAAAATCTGCATGTCCCAACTGGCTGAAATATCGCCAAAATGTACTGCTATGATGTTGCTCACAGGCCGAATCGGCACCTACAATATAGCATATCGGTACCAAATTAGCCCGACGACCAGAACGGGCTCCACGTGCTACGTGTACGATGGCGCTTGCGTCAGCAACAGGCGCACTTGGATTCCGTGCACCACTTAGCAATGCGCATTATTACTGGTGCCTTTAGAGCCTCACCGGCTGCGAGCCTGACAGCAGAGGCCAATGAACCTCCGCTGGCACTGAGGCGTGAAATGTTGGGCCTGCGGTATGCGTGTAGGCTGTGGCAGTTTCCCACGCTCTCCACTTCCACGAAGCAGTTATCTCCCGCCGCATTTCGACATTTTTATCCAATGGGCGGAGTCAGAGGACATTATGGGCGGAGTCAGAGGACATTATGGGCGGAGTCAGTGGACATTATTGGCGGAGTCAGAGGACATTATGGGCGGAGTCAGAGGACATTATGGGCGGAGTCAGAGGACATTATGGGCGGAGTCAGAGGACATTATGGGCGGAGTCAGAGGACATTATGGGCGGAGTCAGAGGACATTATGGGCGGAGTCAGAGGACATTACCATTCTGTGCGCGGATGCAGACCCTTTTTGAAAATATTAGAACGAGAGTGCGCCTAGTAATGCGAGTACAGCAGCTATCAATACCACCCTGGAACCTGGTTTCACCTCCAATTGACGTATCTTTGTCAGTCATGCACAAATGAGACATCCCGTCGTAATTGTGCATGTCGAGAACGATTAAGCACCTGAACTCTTACGAAGGACACACAAGGATTCTCACTGATGGCTCCAAGAGTAACACAGGAGCAGGGTGTGCCTTTGTGTGAGGTACTACTCTATGTTCGCATAGTTCGTCTGTGTATGTCTCGGTCATTCAGCTCTGAATCGGTTTCGGTCACGCAGCTCTGAAGTCATTGCGATCGTGAAGGCACCGGCATTTATAGATAATTCTTAGGACGCTCTACAAGTGAGTATATTTGATTCCCGTAGCAGCCTTTTGACACCGACTGCATTTTATCCCTCAGATCGTCTCCTACTTGACATTCTCATATGAATTACTACGTTGGAACGAGATGGAAAAACCGTCCGCTTGTGCTGGATCCCAAGCCACATCGAGGTGTGGGGCAACGAGCGCGCGAACTCTGCGGTGAAGTGGGCAGCTCAGAATCCCCGCCCACGCATATGCCCACTTCCTGCTGGGAAACACTTCTCCATGATTACAAATTTCATGTTTGCTGAGCGGTAAACGGCATTGGATAGAGAAAGCAACAATAAGCGAAATGCAATCAAGTCGCATATGGGGCCCTGAGCGTCAGGCATGCGTAGTCCCACACAAAAGGCAACGCATTGCAGGATGCGCATCGGGCACACCTACGCTACCCATGGCTACCTCCTGCGTGGGGATGAGAGACCGCGGTGCCCCCGCTGTCTGGAAACCCCGACTGTGCGTTACCTACTAGTCACGTGCCAGCACTTCGCACCCGAGAGCCGACGGTTTTATCAAAGAAACGCGGACTGTTTGACATCTGAAAACATTCTGGGAAACAACTCAAAACTTGTGCATTCTGGGAACTTGCTCCGTTACCTGTGAGCCATTGGATTTCAGACTACGTATCCCTTCAGGTAATAGTTCTCACTAACAGTGAAGCACTATAATAAACGTTATCGGTTCAACTGACCAATTATCGTCGAAGCGCACTAAAGCCGAAAAGAACCAACTAACGAGAACGGGAGCTGAGCTGCTCGTAGATTTTAGTAGGCCGTGCGAACGTTCTCTTCACGACCTCATCATCACGGCCAGCCCCGGCCTCATCATCGCGACTCTATATGACTTAGCAGTTGAACGCGTCGTAAAAGAACCAAAGGCCTCATCATCACTCACAATGCGGACACAACGATTCAGAGGCACGGAGAACACTTCGTCCCCAGACAGTAAAGTTGCAGACTGGTGTCTAAATTTTTTCCGTTTTCGCTGACACTTAAACCATTTTCCATTTTGCTCTTGACCATCAAGTATGTCGCCTTTTTCATGTGCACAATCGAAGTCTCACTCGGGAGACATTCCTCAGGCATGTTCTCCTTAACCAACTGGAACCTATATTTAAACTTATGATCGAAATAACTGCCACGTCTAAACGCTTTTGCACTGGTTAACAAGTCCACCAATTCATCTCTGCTCATCAGCACCTACATGTTCACTGTACCCAAAATCCCATTCCTACAAGGTTACCCAACCCAGGCACACCACCCTGACCCAACCCAGGCACACCACCCTGGCCCGGCCCAGGCACACCCAACCCAGGCACACCACCCTGACAACCAGGCCCTCACACCCAAAAACAGGGGCTGTTTTTGTCGTTGGTTGTACAACCCCCGTGATGGTAAGCGCTCAGTATGCCACCCATCTCAACTCGGTCGCCTTATCGGGGAGAGTGCTTTGCATAGCGACCGCTGAATCCAGTCCTCCGGTCAGAACATGCCGCCAGCCGGCTCGTTGCCACGCAGGGCCAGGGCCCCCCTCCCCCGTGCCGTCTTGGTCTGCCGCTGCAGAGGTCTATCGGGATGCAATTGATCACTGCAGTTGTAGGCGCAGCTGAAGCCATGTAGGCAATGCATGACTGTTTTCTTTGGCACTGGTCTATTTGTTGTACGCTACATTTTCAGACATAATTTGAACTTAGAGGAACTAAAAATGTGAATTAAAATTGTACTGACTTATTGCTTTATCATCGAGAGCATATTATGACCGTTCGATTCCCTCTGGAACTACTTAATGCCCGCATGAGAATGTTCCCAATTGTCGCTTCGTATCTCACTTCTCCATGTTTTTAGAATGCGTCTAACCTTTACCGGTTGTCAAAATCGGACAAAATGTGTCAAACACGTGCATCGGTTTTTGCACACGTAAAGTTGTCTATCTTCGTGGTCTTGCTACCGTGTCAAACCGTGGACAAATTGTCATAACAACTGTGGCCTGGTCTGTCTCAGACATATACTGATGCAATGGCACCAAACAAATGCGTACAAAATAATCGAGAACTGCATTTCTAGCAAGCTTTCCCTTGTCTTGTCACCGTGTGCATTTGGAAGCTTATTGAGATGGCTCAAAGGAATGTTTGAGAGGCTTGAGGCATCCCAAAGGTATATAAAACGACACCACTCGGTAACTCAGATAACCTGTTTCTATAGATACTTGACCTATTTCAAGGCCATCATATATTGCGGGCTCAGGTTGACCTCTGACGACCCTGTTTGGCTTCGGAGTCATCGCGGGACCAATTAGGACGTAGACACCGATTTGTGTGCCCTTTTTACCGCTGGGTACAAAAGTAGCGTTCCTTGGCAGTATTACAGAAGTTTCCAGTGAGATTGTTATGAATCGTTAACATGGAATTGGCCACCTAGTCAAACTTTCCCTGATAGACAGCCCCTTTATCGCCAAAATCCTTGAAACATGTAAACAGTCTTTTTTTGCTATGCAAAACGAAACAAGTTATCCAAGTCATCAAGCAAAACATCAAAGATGTACTTTGTTCGAGCTTTCTCTTAGAAATTGAAGTTGATCATGTCTCAGGCAAAGACACGGCAATTATCCAGGCCAAGTAAGCGACTTCTGAGCAATCGCCAATGGCATCAAAAGCAATCAAGGAGTGTCTGCACTGAAAAAAAAGAAGGATATCAGAAGAGATATGGTGATAAAAGGCACTTATCGCTACTGGAGCAAGAATGAAGGATACCGAAGCACGAGCATTACCACGGACAGCACTCCGCCGGCACAGCAAACAACTCCGCACGTCACACGTCACACATCACGCGTCACACGTCACGCGTCACACGTCACACGTCACGCGTCACGCGTCACACGTCACACGTCACACGTCACGCGTCACACGTCACACATCACGCGTCACACGTCACACGTCACACGTCACACGTCACACGTCACGCGTCACACGTCACACGTCACACGTCACACGTCACACGTCACACGTCACACGTCACACGTCACACGTCACACGTCACACGTCACACGTCACACGTCACACGTCACACGTCACACGTCACACGTCACGCGTCACACGTCACACGTCACACGTCACACGTCACGCGTCACACGTCACGCGTCACACGTCACACGTCACGCGTCACACGTCACACGTCACACGTCACGCGTCACACGTCACGCGTCACACGTCACACGTCACGCGTCACACGTCACGCGTCACACGTCACACGTCACACGTCACGCGTCACGCGTCACACGTCACACGTCACACGTCACACGTCCGTCACGCGTCACGCGTCACACGTCACACGTCACGCGTCACACGTCACACGTCACGCGTCACACGTCACGCGTCACACGTCACACGTCACGCGTCACACGTCACGCGTCACACGTCACACGTCACGCGTCACACGTCACACGTCACACGTCACGCGTCACACGTCACGCGTCACACGTCACGCGTCACGCGTCACGCGTCACGCGTCACACGTCACACGTCACGCGTCACACGTCACACATCACGCGTCACGCGTCACGCGTCACACGCACGGCTGCTGGGACGGGGAGGGGGGGTCGAGTCAAGCTGGCAGCGGGTGGAAGAGAACCGAAAGGTTGAGTCAAAGGTGAAATTTGCGGTTTTGGGGTGATTTTCACGATTGGCGTCAGACTTTGGCAGCCCAGCGATTTAAAACACACATATGTCAATAGACATAGTCATATACCCAACTATGTGCATGGAAACAACATATATCTTCAGATCTATAAAAGTTCGGGAATGAGATTTGTTCAGTTTGCCTCCCGGTCTTGGCGGCAATGCGCGGAAGTGACGAAGACCTGTAATTTGTGGCAGAAAAGGTGCATAGGAATGCCGTGAGAGTCTAGTGTTCCCCGTTCTTCAACATCTAAGTTGTGCGTTAGAGGCCCGGTAGCTCAGTTGGTTAGAGCGCTGGCCTGCTCTGGTCTCCCCTGTCCTGACAACGCAGGGTTCGAGTCGCTTCGCGCGCTCGCATTTAGCCTCCGACTGGGAGGGTCAGTTGGCAGCTGGCCCGATAAGGCCGGGGGCGAACTACCGGACGGCCGTGCCGATGCATTGGCGGCATGTTAAACTTTCGGTCAAAATTCTGCCGTTGAACTGGACTTCATGGATCTCGTGGTGGGGCCAGGGTTCACGCAACAAGAAGCGGTTTTACAGCGGCAATTTGCTCTCCCGTCTAGTCGCTTTTGATCCTTCCAAGTCATTCCTGGCTTCAACTAAAACATTCCAGACATGAACTAAGAAAGTACATCGGAGAACAGTTAATATTAATAAGAATTAGTTTCAACCAATTTTCCCAGCTTTTTCGTCGACAAAATTATTGCTTGGTGGTGGGAATAAAAATATTTACACGGATTGTTTTTAGTATAATTCTCCTCAAACCATTTTATATTCCAAAACCCATATCCCAATAGACGGCAGGTAACAAATCAGCCGGTGCACGAGCGTCCTACACGTGGGGTGTGTTGTGAACATTTATTAGTTGTGCGGTGTGAGCATGTCGGGAGTATCAGGTATGGATTTATAGACTTGGTTGACATCGATTAAATATACCTTTGCTCTCATTTTCACTACCAATTCTCAGGAAGTTGGCTTATAACCGTACCCCTCGCTAATTTAACCATAGCGCCAATTTGTCATCTGGCAGTCATTCGTCGGGTGCCATATACAGTAGAGCTGAGTGCAGTTTCCACGTAAATCAGAAAGCTTATTGCAGTTTGCTGATGTTCGTAAGTTTAATTTTGCTTATTTCAGCAGCGTCGATAGTAAAACATATTTCGGTACTAAAACTCATGTAAGAATTATATATGGTGGTCGCTTTTAATTCATGCGTATCATTATGCCAGGTCTTTTCCCTCTATCCTGTTCCTGAGACCACGTGACCGGAGAGCAAAAAGCCGCTGTAAAACCGCCTAAGCTCTGCTTAGCAATAGGACCCTGGTTCATAAAACCACCCCAACAAGAACTCGGATTAAATTTATATTAAAAGAAAAAAAAAGGAAAAAAGAGGCGATAGCAGTGTGTTGTTCAAATAATGTAATATAATTGTATACACTCTTCACCCACTATGGCTGTAATTTTAGGCATATTGTGTTTAGTGAATAATCCATTGTATGCATTGCGTTCCTGCATATGGTTTCTCCTACATTCGACCAGCGTGCTTTTGAAACGCAGAAACCAATGCGAAAATAACTACCAGTGTCAGACCAAGTACATTTGGTCGGGCAGACGAAGACCTGTGTGGGGTGTAGGTGGAGCGATATCGTGTCAAGTGGGGGCAGCCATGCCACCATTTCGTGTCCGGTAGGGGCGGCCATTTTGAAGACGGCAACTGGCCAGATGGCACACACATCGTGTGGACATTTTCGGCAGACGGGAAATTTAAATTGTACGTGCGAGTACCATGCTGCGTTGCGGTCAAGACCGTGAAGTCATAGTTTGCATATTGTGCATGCTCGACCCACAATCAGGTTTGCCCAAACCATTAACACGCGCCCTGGAGGGCCGCTGAAACTTACGCGTACTGGTGGTGGCTGGGCAGATTACGCCCCTTAAGATCTCGGCTCCTATTAAAGCTGAAGTAACGAAATTATCAGGGTGGATGGATACAGCAGTGACCTCTATTGTGTACAAATTGTATAACCTTAGGTCACTATCTTCAAGGTCAAATGAGGTCACATATGTCAATTTGCTTGTTTTGCGTGGCTTGGCTCGTCATTGTTATGGATCGCTGTGATTGTGCTTAAATGCTACAAAATGGGCATCAACGATGTTTTGGACATGGCTAACGATACAATGCAGATGCTAGATCCGGAATTTGACCGCACGTCACCTATATAGCAGCACTTTATCAGGTCAGTTCCGTTCCAGTTACCGGAACCGGGCCGCACGTCCGACTGCTCCGTCGGGCGGCTCGGCGCAATCGGCTTCGCGAAGAAAGGAGTGAAGTACATGAATGACGTATGGAAACGCTTATGTACACAATGGCAAACAGTATTTTTCAGGATGTGTAGGGAGTAACATGCAAAATGACATCAATCGCATGACAGTCATTTGCATTTTTAGCAATATTACAGTTGACCAAGTTTGGTTCCGTTAACCTGTCATGAACTTGACCTGACTTGACCACGGTGATCTAACATGACCTTGATGCTATATAGCATAACAATATACATCAAACAAGTCGCTAGTGATTCGATGCACACTTCCCTTTTGCCAATATACGGGAAGCGCATCAGCGCCGATTTTTGTGTCCTGGCGGTACGAAATGTTTTGATTTTAACGGCCTCTAACTCGAAAAAGTTTTGCCCGAATTCCGATTTTCTTGCTTTAAACGACGGGCCGGACATTTTGAAGTAGGTATGCAAAAAAATAGCGTATATCGACCAGTACAATTTGGAGTTATGTATGAAAAGTCGGAGGGGTGGGCGGAATTCACCCACCCCCTCCAGTGCGCGTGTTAAACGGCGCCTATTCCCACTCGACTCGTCCAAAAAAAGGCTGAATTACCTAGTCATGACTTAGTTTGAGCGGTTGAGAATTTTGGCGTGCACGTGCTCTCTTGCCAGGCATGCTGTAGTGGAGCTGCACTAGTCACACATCAGTGAATTAAAAAACCTGCACCGCTAAGGATGAGAAAGTCAGACGGGGAACCGAGAGTTCGACACGTACCGACTTAACCGGGAGGCAATGCTGTGACCGAGATTACAGAACGGGTCATCACACCACAGAACGGGTCATCACACTACAGAACGGGTCATCACACCACAGAACGGGTCATCACACCACAGAACGGGTCATCACACCACAGAACGGATCATCACACCACAGAACGGGTCATCACACCACAGAACGGGTCATCACACCACATAACGGGTCACCGCTCGCCAGTGCAGCGGCGACGGAGGAGGAGACGCGTCCAGACAGAAATGGCCAAAACGTTTGGGCAACTGGATCGGGAAACGGTGACGAGACCGCCGAACAGGATCAGGGAACAGGGCTGGGGGGAGGGACGGGTGAACAGAGCTGTGGAATGAATGGCACCGGGAACCAGGGAAGGGGAGCGGGCTGAGGAAAGGCCCCGTTCCCCAGTTGAACAGTGATGGGGATAGAGTAACGGGACCAGAGGACTGGGGAACAACGCCACAGAAAGTGACCAATGAATGGGAGTAAGACCACACTCACCCTTTCTTTCCCCTTCCATCCCCCGTATTTATTAGCATGGGCACGTCGGTGAACATTACCACTAAACGTCATATGAAAGGTCATGTGGACCAATGAAGGAGGGAATCACAAGAAATCAACTGGGAGTCTCAGTTTCGAGACAAACGCATGCTTTGTTCCCAACATGGGTTCAGGGTGATTCACTGAACCAGTTCATATTTCGGTAGTTCATGCAAGTCCAGGCTTGGTACGAGCCTGGGTCCGGCTACTCCGGCTTATCAACATGAAAAGATGGATGCCATAAACAGGAGAACACTTGAAATGAAAAGCCCAGTGGCTATGAAGACGAAGGGAGAAAATGCGTGCGCGGAGAAGCCTTTGTCCATTTTCGTATTAGCGACGTGGGGGCAGGCGGCATGAAGGGATGCATAGCAGGAATGTAACAGTAACAGCGCATCGAACCAGCTAAGCTCAGGTCAGGTCATGCAAGGACATCGGAGGTCACCAACACACCCAGGGAAGCGAGCGACAACCGTAGGCGGCTAGAATTGTTAAATGGAAGAGAGTTAAGTCGGGAATAATTGCACTCAGCCTTCTTGTGGAGGTATAAGGCATGTCACATATCGCTTGTTTCTGCTCCGTCAACATTCATACAGCATTGCATGTTTGAGAAACAATCAAATGGCACTGTTTAGCACTGAAATGAGTCATCGGATCACTTGGCTGAGTTATTTTGCATGCGTGCATGACATGAATGGAGCATCTTGCGGTGTGCAATGTCGCATGGAGTGGCATGTACCACATGCCGATAGACACATGGATATCCATGTCCAACAACAGACAACCTGCCTCAGTTGCCCCTGCTGGCCAGCCGATGCTGACCTGGCCTGATGTGATGCGACCCACAGGACAATGCAAGGCTTCGCTATTCCAGATTTCGCCGGCAAATTCCCCCAGCCATTTGAAGTGTCGCTCGACTCTTCCTATATATCCACAAACTCCGACATAGCCACAATGTATTAGGACGGTATCGAACACACGAATCCCAACATATGGAACCAGTACTTCGTGCTTTATGCTGGGTTCACGTACCACGTGTCCCCAACTTCCGAAGTTACATGAACATCCGAATCAAAATAAATACACCGGTTCGTCTCAGTGCATCGCTGCCCCCTTCCCCTCACCAACCTCATCGCCGCTCCTTTCCCCTCACCACCTTCATTGCTACCCCCTTACCGTCGTCACCCTCATCGCTGCTCCCTTCCCTTCACCACTCTCATCGTCGCCCCCTTCCCCCTCACTACCCTCATCGCTGCCCATTCCCCCACCACCCTCATCGCTTCCACTTCCCCTCACCACCATCATCGATTCCCCTTCCCCCTCACCACCCTCGTCGCTTCCTCCTCACCCTCACCACCCTCATCGCTGTACCCTCACCCTCGCCACCCTCCTCGCTAACCCAGCTAACCTGTGTGCGTGTGCAACCTACCTTGGCCGCACTCCGTACCTCAGGCAAGCAGCCAGTGTACGTCCCCAAGTGCACCCCCCCCCCCTCCCGTACACAAACATCGCCATCAAGTCCCGATGACCTCGCACGTTTTGAGCAGACCTATGGGAAACATTTCGACTCGGCGCTACCTGTCGTGGAATTGACATTCGACTTACCTTGCCACCGCTAAATCTGCACTGGGAGTGGCATCATAGCACCGTACTGATAACACCGTATGGATAACACCGTATGGATAACACCGTATGGATAACACCGTATGGATAACACCGTATGGATAACACCGTATGGATAACACCGTATGGATAACACCGTATGGATAACACCGTATGGATAACACCGTATATATAACACCATATGGATAACACCGTATGTACAAGACCGTATTGATAACGCCGTATGGATAACACCGTAACGTACACGATTGGCTCGGGTGTCACAATCCTGGAGCGCAACAAAACGCGCACGAGTCAACGGGCAAAACATAGCCAGAGTCAGCTGGGTCATCTGGGTCACCAAGGCTACCAGGGCCATTAGTGTCGATTGTCTGTTATTTGGGATTCTGGGCGTTTCGACCAGACTTGAACATTCGCGTCGACGACGACCAGTGTCACCATTATCACAAGGAGTAATAGAATACCAAGAGTTACCGGCATCACCAGACGTCCCAGTGCTACCAGAGTCCTCAGGGTCGCCTGCAGGACACGTCTCCTCAATGCAGTCGATTGCACATTTGCACATTATCGCAATGCAAGCGCATACTATTACCACCCAGGCGCACCCCATTACCATACAGACGCATGTCATTACCACCCAGGCGCATTCCATCAACACACAGGCGCATATAATTACCAACCAGGCGCATACCATTACCACCCAGGCGCATACCATTACCACCCAGGCGCATACCATTGCCACCCAGGCGCATACAATTACCACCCAGGCGCATACTATTACCACCCAGGCGCATCACATTACCATCCAGACGCATATCATTACCACCCAGGCGCATCCAGTTACCATACAGACGCATATAATTACCACCCAGGCGCATACCATTACCACACAGGCGCATACCATCAACGCACAGGCTCATATCATCAACACACAGACGTATACCATTACCACTAAGGCGCATACAATTACCATACATACGCATACCATTACCACCCAGACCACACACCATTACCACAGACCACATACCATTGCCATACAGGCGAATACCATTGCCATACATGCGAATACCATTACCACCCAGGCGCATACCATTAGCACGGACCACATCGATACTGCAGAGGCGTCAGATGGGGCCGGAGTGATCAGATGACGTCATCACGTCACGTCACCAGGCAGTGCCGGCGGCACAATGGGTGACGAGGAGCCGTGGGTGACCGTCCGCTCCTCCTGAGCAGAGTCCCGGTGCAGTCACAGCGGCACAGGTGACGTCATCACTCGACTGACGTCACCACTCGGCACCTTCGGCGCCTCAGAGGTCCCTTCTCCTGCCCAGGGGCACGCTAAGAGGGAGACGTCGCGTCTGGTGACACGATCAAACCAGCGGTGTTCAGAGTCAGCCGTCTCCAGGGACAGCCGTCTCTGGATCCAGCCGTCTCCAGGGACAGCCGTCTCCAGGGACAGCCGTCTCCAGGGACAGCCGTCTCCAGGGACAGCCGTCTCCAGGGACAGCCGTCTCCAGGGACAGCCTTCTCCAGGGACAGCCGTCTCCAGGGACAGCCTTCTCCAGGGACAGCCGTCTCTGGATCCAGCCGTCTCCAGGGACAGCCGTCTCCAGGGACAGCCGTCTCCAGGGACAGCCGTCTTCAGGGACAGCCGTCTCCAGGGACAGCCGTCTCCAGGGACAGCCTTCTCCAGGGACAGCCGTCTCCAGGGACAGCCTTCTCCAGGGACAGCCGTCTCTGGATCCAGCCGTCTCCAGGGACAGCCGTCTCCAGGGACAGCCGTCTCCAGGGACAGCTGTCTCCAGGGACAGCCGTTTCCAGCGACAACCGTCTCTAGAGGCAGTCGTTTTCAGTATCAGCAGTCTCCAGGGACAGCCGTCTCCAGGGACAGCCGTTTCCAGTGACAACCGTCTCTAGAGGCAGCCGTTTTCAACATCAACAGTCTCCAGGGACAGCCATTTCCATACCCAGTGGGTATGGAAGTGCATGCATGGCAGAAGCGGTCGGCGGAAAGTCTCTGACACGGCAGCCGTGGCCGGCCGACAGTCTCTGACACAGCAACAGCATAACGTGCCGCCATTGAGTTGTTGGCCAGTCGCCGTCGAGCGTGACATCACATGTTTCAGATGGACACAGTGACGTCGATCATGACGTCACTGGACGTCAGTGTCGGCGGAGGTTGCCGATGTGATGTTGAGCGCATCACGCCACATCGGCTGACGCAAGCTGGACTGGCAGCCCGCTGCTCGAGATCACTCGACGTCAGGAGAGGTCTACTGACGTCAGCAGAGATGCCGTGACGTCAGCAGATATGCCGTGACATTAGCAGCGGGATCGTGACATCAGCAAAGGTGTCGTGACGTCAGCACTGGTGCACTGACGTCAGCAGCGGTGTCGTGACGTCAGAATATATGTCGTGACGTCATCACAGGCGGAATTGGAGTGCGTGACGTCACGTCATCACAGTTGCCGTGACGTCACCAGAGGTATACAGACATCAGCAGAGGTGACGTGACGTCAGTAGAGGTGACGTCGGATGGTGTGACGTGACGTCAGCAGAGGTGACGTGTCGTCAGCAGAGGTGACGTCGTATGGTGTGACGTGACGTGACGTCAGTAGACGTAGATGTGCTTGAGCTTCTCGCGGCACTCGGCCGGCATGGAGGTGCAGTCGTGCGTGTGGCGGTGCAGGACGGTCTTGCGCACCTTCCTGGCAGCCAGCCGCATCCAGCTGCGGCACCGCGTCAGGCCGCGCTCCGGCGGGATCTCGGCAAACTGGGGCAGCACAACAACACCCTGGTCAGCGCGGCTACGTCTGCCCTCCTCCCCATCTCCGGCGGAATCTGGGCAAACCGGGACAACAACATGTTGGTCAGCGCTGCCACAGGGCTGCTCTCCCTCTCCGGTGGCATCCGGGAAAATCGAGGTTACAACACGACTGACGGACGTCCGACGAAAGGCCACAGGCCACAGGCCATAGGCCACAGAGGTCACAGAGGCCACAGGCCACAAGCCACAGGTCACAGGTCACAAGCCACAGACGACAGGCCAAAGCCACAGACGACAGGCCAAAGCCACAGACCGCAAACGACAGGCCACAGGCCACAGGCCACATACCACAGGCCACAGGCCAGTGTGGGATAAAAATGCGCATGATTAACGTGGTTTAACCACTGCCGTATGCCATACGCTTATACATACAATATTAATGCACCGCATACATTCCATGGAACTTATTCGGTGAAGCGTAATTTCGCAGCGTATTTAGACGGACTCAGTAAGATTGCGTGGTGTTGGCCACTCTCCGAAGATAAAATCAATTCCAGACTGTCCGACAGAGAACATGTTAATTCGTTGTCGGAGATGCCCTTGAGAACAAGTTTGAAGGACGTCAGCACTGCTGCGCTTGCTTGGACTTCGAACCGATCTGAGCTTCGCCACAGCTGGACTGATGTGTAGTTGATGTTTGTCTCTGCGCACGGTACGTACATCACTTATGAAGCCAGCAGCAACAGTTGTTTAACATACTCTGGTTGCACCCGGTGGTCAATGCGTAGACGGTGAAATTCGGCCCCCAACAAGGTGTATTGGCAGCGCGACGTCACAGCGGCGTGAAGTTTTCCTTCATGAGGTGTCCGTAATGGAGGGAGGGTACTTTTTGAGGAAGTCAAGCGCCAAAAGGAAACGTTTTCGAGATTTGAAAAGACACGTGCCTTTGCGGTACAGAAATGCAACCTATTTATGTTTTACATGCTTATGAACATGGTGTAAATATTTTCAAAGGAATTCTTGAACCGTCCCACAGTGCCTGAGGAAAAAATGGCATGGAGAGAACAATGTATTGAAGAAGTAATACGATTATAATCAATGATGGATCTGGGATTTCGCTAAGGAGTTTAGGGGTAGAACTTTGAGGAGACGTCTGCGTGATGTCAGATCAGGGGGCCAGGCACGTAGCCTAAGACGAAATCATCCAGGGGCATGGTCGTCTCCATCCCAGGTTTTATCCAGTGTGCATACCCCCATAGGCGTCATGGGCGGGAACAGGGGGCACTGGGAGCATGTACCCCATGGAAATTGGCGTCCCTCCGGCCGGGAAAAGGCGCCCATCCTGAAAAGCTTGAGTGTACCCTCGCATCTTTTTTTCCAGCCAGAGGCGCCCCCGAGATAAAAAGTGGCCCTTTCAGTGTGCTGGAGTGCACCTTGCTCTACATTTTCAGCCAGAAGCGTCTTTTGTAAGGAAGCGCGGCTCCTTAGGAAGGATACATGTTTCCCTGCACTCGGAGTTGGCTGTAGGCCTGCAGGGGAAAGGCGCCCCTCCGAGACGCAAAATCCTCCATCAGGTACGCTCAAGAGCACACTCAGCCGCTCAACGGATTTTTTCCCCATGGGGCGACATCGAATGCACCCCTCCGAGGAAATGTGCTCTCATAAGCATTCCTGGATCCGCCCATGACATGTATGTGGTGGTGATGGGCTCGTCGCCACCAGCCACGGCGGAGGTGGCTATTGGAGCGGCGATTTCCGTGGCCGCAGCAGGCACCGGAGAGGCCTGGTCAGCGGTGGTGGCGGCTGTGCTGTCACAGCCCTGGCCCTCCCATTCGATGGCTAAATGCGAGCGCGTGAAGCGACTCGAATCCTGTCTTGCCGGACAAGGGGATACCAGTGCGTTTCGAAACCTACACCTACAGAAACATACACCTATAGTCAGGTCTGTGATACCAGATGCGTGATGGAACGAATTATCATATATTTCTTTCTTCCCTCCCGTGTATTCTGACAGTCAAGAAGTCACTGCAGTGTCACTTATGAGGTGGCCCTGGGACCACTTCGGTGTCCACTTCGGTGTCACTCTGGTACAGCCGGGGGAAGCACTGCTACCAGCCCCAATGCTGGTGCGCATGGGTGGCGTTCTTCGTCGCCAATGGTTACACTCGGATTGGCAAGGCTGAGGCAGCTGTGTTGACAGTGGGCAATGAATGTCGGCCGTCAGCACGAAGCATGCGCATGTGTGATTATGAGGAGCATAGCTCTTAGGCACGCCTCTTAGGCATGCTCGAGTTCACCCTTCTCCCCGCTCAATGAATTTGTCCTATGCAGGAACGCCAAATATGCCCATCCGAGGAAGAGTCCTCCCCATAAACATTCCTGGATTGGTCCATGATATGTCTGCGATGTGACCGCACCGTCACCGAGGGCTGTCTGACCTTTCTGAATGCGGTATGTAAAAGCGGCGCCAGTTCCCTACACGTAGTCCCTGCATCTTGTCCACCAAGGTTGTCAAGGTCGCTTCTGGTGTTGCCTGCCCCTCAGTGTCCTCAAGGTATTTTCTGCCACCAAATGTGTGGCTGAAGAACTGAATTACCATGATTGCTCATATTTTCTGTGTGGACACTGATGAACAGTTGGCTAAAGGATGAATGAATACGTTATATTCACCTCAAGTGTCAATTTCCCGTCCACGCCGTGTATTATCCTACCCTGCTGCCCCGAGGCCCCCCGGCGCAACACCCTGATATCTTCTGGTGGTGGCTGCTGTTCAGCAACTCGAAGCTCTTGCCGATGACGTGCAGGAAGTTGGCTTTCAATACATGATCGGTGCATCGCTTGAGGGCGAAGGCGTTCGACGACCCGACAGCTGGACATTTTAGATGGGTGGAGGCAATTAATTTGTTCGCTTCCAGTACCTCACGTCAGGGGAAAGGCGTCGCAGTTTGCCAAAATATCGACCTAATTCCCGATCTCCATATGATACCGATCTCCACGCTTGCTTTGTTCAAAATGAAGCAGTGTTCGCCGAAGCTCAGACTACTCTCCAGATCACTATTTTAACACATATTTCGAAACAGTGATTCACTTTGCGGGTTCGAACCAGGCCTGGACAATAACAATCAGCTGCTGGGGTGTCGTTCAGCTACATTTATGACACGCGTGGGGCATTGTGGTTGATGTCAGTTTTTGTCGGTGCGCGCGCCGAGTTAACCAACTGCAGAACAGAATTGTTCTGGCACACAGAATGCTGTCGTGCAACGCAACTCCATATAACACAGCTGCATTTATATTCACATTTCAAATCCCTCGCATGGGAGGTTGGCTAGCGTGGCAGTACGTGCGCTTATATCATTTCCAATCGATGCATTTGGCTGAAGCAAACTCGGCGATTGATCGATGGATTTCGAAAAGGCATTCGAAAAGGCGAAGGGTAATCAAGATATCACTAAAATAATGACAGTAATTGGCTAAATTGATGCGCGCACAGATAAAAGACCGGTATTGATACAATCGTTACATGCGTCATATGTGCAGATAAACGACACCCCGGTAGCTGACCCTATTATCCGACCTGTCTCGATACGCCTTGGGTTCGAACACGTTTCGTCCAAGAACTACAGCACGTGATCGGATATTGGTCACGCCAGTGACCAGTGACGTGAGGACTTCACTGATCGGCTTCCCCGGGCCACGAGGCCTTCGCAGAGCGTCCTGGACAACTGCCCGAAATTGTCATCGGATGACCTTTTCCGAAACAGTAGCCATTCAGATTGAATTCAGCAGCACTGGATAGTGGAGGACGGGAGTAAATTACGGAGGAGGATCCAGGGCCGGCTATCGCAGGACGAAGTGCATGTCAGGACTGAAAGGAGAAGAGCGTCACACTGGCTCGGGAGCGAGAGACCAGTGGTGGGGATAGGGCGGGGTGTTTATTAGTGCCACTTTGCCCGGCTTCTGCAAACATGTCATGAACAGCGGTGGGTGAAGGGATGAGTATTAGTGTCACATTACATGAGAGGAATATAAACATGTGAATGATGGATGACAGTTACCCAATTACCCGAGATAAATCCTCTCCACATGCATGATTACAACATGCAATTTCACACCTGGCTTTGACTTGTGACAAGGTCCCAGTTCATGCAATTTTTTCCGGCCAAAGATGGTGGGGAAATGTCATTTCATGCTATTCTTGCAAGTCAATAGCTTCATACCAAAGTCCAGTGGCATTTGCATGGCATAGGCTACATCAGTCCCATGAAGTTTCCAACCCATATCTTGTGCAATATATCAGGCTAACCATCGTTGCAATTAATGACATGTTCGAAGGCTAAGATAATCGGAACACTTGCAGTGCACAAACATTTTTCGACAAATATCTTATCTTCTTGAGATATCCGACACTTATTTTGTCATTCAGGTTCGCTCTTTAATGAAGATGGCGTAGGTCAAAACTTTGGGCAATATGAATGCTTTGGACATATACAACATATAACAAAGAGGACACATACAATTGACTGTAACGTGGTAGCCAATATTGACTGTCGCCTGCTTTGTCAACAATATGCACTACTCACGCCGGGTAAGTATGGCCGCTATACCCAATTACATTTTTTTCAAGGATGGATACAGGGAACTAAGAAATTAAAAAAACATAATTATGAATTGTTGTTGTACTTCTATTGCTGTCCATTGCTGGGTGACATTGCCTTGTCCCCCTCAAACGATTGAATGAAAATGTCGCTGGTTATGCCTGGCTGGCATACAAAGTACACATACTCCGTTTCGTCCTCCGTTTTGTCGCTCCTCCGTTTTGTTGGATAAAAAAATAATGCACTAAACCATGCGGGCACTGCATTAACTTCGTATATCTTGCACGCATCGAAATTGGAACATGCATGATGCTACCAATTACTGTCATTTCAGAGAAACAAAAGTTGTGATGTCATCAAGGCTTTAATGCGAATTTTGGTGTACCTTCAAAGTAAACGTATCTTTGGAAATGTCGCTACACTCCTGCGTGCATTGTAGACTCATTGCACCTCCTCTCTCCGATGATTTGAACGAAAACACAATATTGTATCGGCATAACAATAATTGTTGTTAGTGACGAATTCAAACAGCCGGCCAGTTACACCTAGCCAGCAGGAAGTAAAGCGGATTAGTGACTTTCAGTGCACTTCGGAGCAGTGGCGCAGCCAGGGTTTTCTTGAGGAGGGCCCGACCAAAAAACACATCAAGAATCAGAACACTTCCGGCGCGCGAAGTCCACCAAAAATTATGGTTTTAAGTGATGAGAATCTCCGTTTTTTATTTCATCTAGTGCATTTTTGGTTGCCAAGGGGGGGCCTCCCTTGCCTGCGCCTGTGCTTCGGAGACTACAGGTCAGCAAGGGCTCATCAAGTCAGTATGGGACTCAGAATATCTGTAGGCAGACATGGAAGCTACGTTTGCTACGCGCGCGCTATCGTCAACCTAAGTATAGTATACAGACAACATATAGTATAACCCCATAGAATTACAGACTATTATGTTTCTCACGGTACGCCAGGAGGTCAATTTCGCCCATTCTAGCATCGCTGTAAGCGAGACAAAGAGATGCAATAAACGGCATGGAGTACTGCCTCCCCAAACGTCGAGAGTTACCAGGAATATGGTTGCCTATTGTTCGGCATCCGACCCGTTTCCGCCGCCCGAGGCGACTTTGGTCCGGACAGCCGCCGTGATCACGTGACTAGTGACGTCACGCAGCCCGAGGCGCTCGTGTCAGAAGGTCGGAGGCGAGGACGACCAGTTTCGCGTCCTGCATCCGCATGTCATTCGCCTCATATTAGTGAGCTGCACGTGAATTGGTTATCATTTCTGTCTTATTATATGGCAGTTCGAGATTACCGTTTGTATGTCGCAGTTCAGTGGCCCCGGACTAAGATTACTAAATCATGGCATGGTAATGTTCGGTTACCATGCTATATCATGGCACTGGTAACTGTGGACAATATTTAGGCTACCCCATCTCCATCGTTGGATGTATTCAGCTAACCATGTTTTTCGGTTACCATAACTGTTCAGCATGCCTAAACATGTGAAGGGTATGTCTTATCATACCAATGCTACATATCACTCGTCTGTGCCGGTATCACATGTTGTAGGGGTCAATTATCTATCGTGGATAATTATTCATCGATGGAATCATTTCCAAGCATGTCAGGAATTCCAATATACCTATTCGCAGCAATGGTGAGCAAACATGATTGTTGGGGATAACTTCGCACTAAACTGATATCACATCCCCTGGATTCATCACATCCCCAGCACCAACAGCACATCCCCAGCACACTTTGCGTGCTCACCGGCACAACCTGAATAATTGGAACTGTCTGAACAACTGAAGCAAGGCAAATTTTGTCATGCTAACCGGGTGGGAAAATCCCCTTAGTTTTCCACAAATGTATTCATTTTGTAGGGGAAAGTTCGTCGATCCTCACCAAATTCTTCAGATTCATGCATATTTTTGGGCCGTTGTCACCCGAATTGAAATGTCTTAAAATGTACCCAACTTCAGGATACCACATTTGACATTATTGTTGCGGACCAATTCAGGGATTTTTTTTGCGGTGCACAGAAACCCACATACCGACTATAGAATCGGCAGATGTTGCATGTTTCCGACCCCATTAGAGACGGTCATGTTAATTCTCTTGTTATCAGGTTCCCCCCCCCCGTAGCACTTTGTGCAGCGCGTTGTGGGCGACGCCGATTTCTCCGACCCGGTGAGCAGACGACACCTCCGGTGACACGAGACGAGGTCGTGCCCTCGGGGCCTGCCGCCGGGCAGGAGGTCAGAGGTCAGCTCGTGTCAGTGAACTCAATGCCGTGCGCGCTGGTCAGTCTACGTTATCCACTGCCGGAGCGATCACTCCACAGTTGTCGCTATCTCCTTTTGTCTCAAAAGTCGACGCAAACTCGGCAGTTCGCAATGTTACAGGCCCATGAATGTCGGGGAAGATGCCTAATAATTTGTCACCGGGTAGTTCGACTTACAAACCTACAAATTACTTATGCCGATGCCGTGGGTGCTGGTCGGTCAGTGTTAATCTAATTTCGCGGCGACCACTCGGCAGCTACTGCCATCCCCGGGCCGGATCCGACCCAGACGAAACCTGTCCGGGGTCAGACTTGAACCAGGGACCTCTCACACTGGAAGCAGACAGCCGACCGCTCCGCCAAGCCGACCAATTGAAGTCAATACTTACCGGCACCACCGCAGCCAGCTGGCACTCACGGGGAGGTACAGCGGGGTCACTCAGACACTCGCAGCGGACTGTGGGACAGCCGACGGCACGAGAATCTGAGACACTCGCCGAGCGTCACGGAGTTCATGACGAGCTCACGGAGACCCTCACTGAGCCTGTCGGTAGGTGCGGTGAGGCATCTCAGGCACCTACCGAGAGGTACGGCGAGAGGAACTCCGCCGAGTCATTCCTGCGCAGGCACTCCTCCTGCTGCTGCTGCTTATCCAGCTGGAGGAGGTGGCCGTCGCTCCTGCTGGTCGGCAGCCACTGCGGTCGTGTGTCCACCTGACTGTCCTCGGGGATGGCGGCCAGGTCGCCGGCCGACCGCTGGCGCACTGGCGCCGGCGATGTCCGCGGCATGGCGCACTGTCGACCTGGCGCTGCTCCTCGTACTGGCGCCCGGGCCGCGGCCCGCCGACGCCTATATCGCACCGCCGTCACGTGGGCTCTCCCGGCCGGTACCGTAGCGGTCACGTGGTCGGCGACTGGAGGTGCCACGTGGGCCGAACCTGAATTATACAGCGGCACACGTGGCGCACGGAGACGCGACCTTGTATTGCAGTTGGTTCGAGGGTGATGCCAGATCTGCTGCGACTTGTCGGCGGATTTTGGCTGCTTAGAACGAAAACGAGGTGGGGAAGAGAGAAAAGGAGCACTGGACATTTTCGTACCATTTCATGGCGGGTCAAGTTTCGTTTACTTTCCAGGCATTCGCCATCGTAGAGAGCTGCTCTTCACCAGGTGAAGTCAAATGGTGCCACGAATGCCTTCATCTGGTAGGGGTCTGCCTTCACCGGGTAGAGGTCTGCCTTCATCCCGTAGGGTCTGCCTTCACCGGGTAGGGGTCTGCCTCCATCAAGTATCGGTTTTCCTCCACCGGGTAGGAATCTCGTCTCAACCGGTCGCGGTGTGTGCACAAGTAATTCCGATGACGTGTAGGGCTTCCCACGAAACTCCAACCTTCATTTGCAACAGCAGCACCTTTGCAATTCATATTCCGGCCGACCGTGCGGCGTGAGGGGGAGGGGAGGGCGCCTCAGTGTGCTCATGGACACAGGATACCAACTGTGTGACTTTGACATTTGGTAAAGGCGAAAGGTAAAGGTGAAGTAAAGGTGAAATGCTGCTGGACCTGACGATCGATTAGCCACTGGAGGGCCCCAGTCTGATTTTCCGGACACCATTGTCCGCCATTGGTCTGCGAGCTGCTGTGCTGGGACCGGCCGATGTCGTCGTCCTCAGCCTCGGCCAGTGCCGTGTGATATGCCAATGCTTCGTCCATTGTTTGTGTTGCGGAATCAAGCATTTGCTGGCCGTGCATAGGATCCAACAGACAAAATGGGATCTCGTCACACCGCAAGCGCCGCTCATTGGGTCGGAAGCTTCTGCTGTCTGCTGCCAACTAAGAGGTGAAGGAAAGAGCTATTTTCAAGTCGATTATTTCGATGCAACACCCACAGGCTCAATATTGATGATAATGTTAATGTTATGTTTGTGCAATGTTGTGTTTGGAGGCTGCTCGCCTCTGGTCCCGCGCCCTTGGCTGCTTTATGTTAACACATGAGTTATGTTAGCAAATGTCAGGTTAGCATGTGGCAACATGGCATGTGCGCACTAGAGGTGGCAGATATCTGGCCGTCATGCTTGTTTCGTTTTTAGGGCGCAGTTCCTGCCGGAGTTCCTGCCGGAGTTCCTTCCGTAGTTATTGCCCCACCAGTCGGCTGTCTTCAGGCCAGGCTTAGGCCTGTTTGAAACAACTGCATCGAAGCTGATGATTTCGGAACACTGATACTTTGCTGATACAAATCCATTTAAGGGGTTTTGACTGAAATGTCAGCATTGGTTGGCATCCAAGAAAGGGGCTTCATCATGGTGCAGCACCCTACTCTTACCTAAAAATATGCAGTCTTTAACCCTCTCCGTCTTTCCGGTCAGATCCTCACACCCCGTTTCGAAGGGGGTTGAGACAACCCTCCCCTCCCCCATCTAATCTCCAAACTAAGCGTCACACAACACGAAAGAGGTGTCATCGGAAAGCGCTCGACGTAAGGCCAAAAACCAACCTAAAAAATTAATCCCCCAACAAAATGACGTCACTAGGGGATCATGTTTTCACAACTGACTTCATTATTTTTACTCTGGGGAGTTCATTTTGTGGGAGATTTGAAAAACAAAGCAATTTTGGAGTCAGAAAAGGAAGGCAAATCGATCAAGACCCTAATTCTTTTGTTGACCCAAAAAATAGTTTCAAAATTTTGATTTGTCAATTTTCTTCAATTTTTATTTTTATAATGGGTAGAGCGGACCGAAAAACGTTGTTTGAAGTCCACTTGCTCTGATACAAATGCTTACTTTAGCCAGAATCTTCGATTTTAGCCAAAATGGTCAAATATGCAAAACAAATAGGTCATCAAAAACGAAAAAAATCAAACATGCCTCTCGTGCGTTTTGTTTCCTCCCTAAAGATAATCAAACGCTGAAAGTTTTATTAAAATATCTTTATCCGTTAAAGCGTGACGACTGGTTGAACTTTTTTGGAGGTACCTCACTTGACCTTGACTAACTCGTCGACACTAGGTGATCTGACCTAAAAATTTTCACAGAAGATGCCAAATTCATGTGGGGAAATGTGTGTCAAATTTCGCCGCGCTGCCGCGCGCCGTTCTTTCCCTGTCTGCGCAAAACCTAATGGAGGCGTTTATCAACCCCTCCCCCCGTGACCGAAGGTTAAGTTGAAAAGTTTTGGCCCGGTCCAGACCAACAAAAACCAACGGTGGAACCAACATTTGGAAAGAAGCACCAGCCTGTAAGGCAGGCAAAATAATACTTGTTTTTTTAATAGAAATCTGATGCTCAAGCTTGGCCCAATGGAATCTGGAGACAATGGAATCTGGAGACAGTTGGATCTATGGTTCGGAATTCGGGATTTGGTGAGGAAAAGTTCCAGACCATCACAGTCAGCGATGTAACGTTATCCGGAGATCAGATTCATGTATTCTGGATGACACAAAACCAGGACGATGATTTTTTTTTCAATCCCAACTACAGGTGTGATATTGTAACTACTATTCTGCACCAAGTTTCAAAACCTTTCTTTCAGTTTGACCCTTTCATGCCCTATATGCATAAAATGTTGACCAAAAGACAAATCTCCGTTGGCATCTTGCCAAATATTTTCACAAGAAATCAGTTGGCCCCAGAGGTGCAGGCAGGGGAGGCTTCCCCGAACGAAAAATACACTAGATGGGAAAAATTGGGATTTACACCACGCTAAACCAGGAATTTTCAGCGCGCTATTTAAGCAGAAAGTGGCCTCCTTAAAAAAAAATTGGGGGAGGGGAGCGGAGGAGGGAATCAGAAAATCACTTCGCTTAAGAAAATCCTGGCTGCGTCCCTGGTTTGCGCTTCAAGGTTCTGCGGGCGGTGAAGCTTTATTGGAGGTTGATCTGAGCCTTAGCCTGATCTAGGTCTGCCCTGTTGTTCTGATGCTCTGATGTTCTGATGTTCCGATGTTCTGTTATTCTGTTGTTCTGATGTTCTGATGCTCTGATGTTCTGAAACAAAACTGTTCGGGTTGATGAAGCGATTAAAGTGTCTTCGAAACATCGACCACTGGCTATCTGTAATGTACGTATATCAGTATGTGCATGCCATGTATGTATGCATACCAGTCTGGCGCTGTGTATCTGGCTCTGAAGTGTCCGACTGAAGAATTGCTCATTGACTATAGCACAACGCGAGCCTTATGATCGGGCAGCCAGCAATAGATGTGGCAATCGGTACTTGGTCGGTTCGGAATATTGAGACCGATTGTACGCTGCCCGAATTGGCCGAGAAGAAAATCGCAAAACAAATCGCACCCGAGTCCACAGGTGGCAGGTGGCACCAACGACAAGCAGCTCGGCAGGCTCACGGCTACTCGTGGTTGTGGCAGCTCGGCAGGCTCACGGCTACTCGTGGTTGTGGCACGCTGCCGTCACGCTGCAGCGTCGCAGCCTGTGGGATGAGCAGAACCCAACACTTGTCGGCAGCAAAATTAGAACAAATGGGGAGCTTCGTATGTTTGCAGATAATGTTTTTACCTGCTGGCCTATGGGGGCGGGGATTTGGTTTCACTTTTGGTTTCACAGCCATCTGCGCATTAAACAGGGAGGGGTTGCCGGTTCTGCAATCTGCTTAAAAACCTGGATGTGCTTGGGTTTGAACCCGGCACCTATCACATTCGAAGCAAGTGCTTTGTGCAGATGTTAAGATGAGAAAATGATTTCCTAGTTAATCAAACCGGATACCTATATTTATGATCTAATCCGAAACATACAATGTCCGATAAATAGGCAAACGCTCGCTCCTTTCAACCATACAATATAATATAACTCGCACAAAACACTGGAGGTGCCGGGGTTTGAACCCGGGGCCTCTCACATGCGAAGCGAGCGCTCTACCACTGAGCTACACCCCCACAATGTAAACGCCTCCAAATTTATTGCTAGGATCCGAGGTGCAGCTCTTGGGATCTGAGAATCTCAGATGGGGTTCCATTGCCGACATTGGAGCGGGGGCGCCCCTTTGAGACCAGATGCCTTCATTATGCTGGAGTGAACCCCCACCCCCAGCTCAACGGTTTCTTGCCGCCGAAGGTACCCCTTCGAGGAAATATTCCCCTGCCATGAGCAGCTGGCGGATCTAGCTCACCGGACCCACCTTCGGCGGCTGCCCGACTCTGTCCCCAGTGGCGTACCTAGGATGTGCGTCAGGGGAGGTGGAAACAGATTTGGAGGGTGCCCAGCCATCACCTACCCATGTTTTTTTTTCAGTCACAGGATTTCGACGGTTATTTTTTGTCCATAAACATGAATCATTAAAAAAAACATGAAATAAGGACAACATACTTTTTTATGTGCAGTGGGGCCAACCTACCAACACCATTTCTCAGTCGCCAGGACACAATCTTGTGCACTTGCCTGCACTGAAGAAAGATCGTACCCATTAGATATGGATGATCATATGAGCTGTACAAAATAGAAGTGATATCAGCGATTTTCACTAAAAATTGCTATCGACATTCTGCCACCAAAATAAAGCAGCATCTGAAGAGCAGAGTTGTGTTGCATGGGCGCTACGTAGGGCTCGATCAGGAGCTCTGAAATATAATATACGCTTGAAGAGCTTTATTGATGGAAATGAAATGGTTGTCCTATACTTTTTTTAAGTTATAATAATCTGTTCAGATTGCGATGAATTTTTAAAGTTTCAATTTATTGTAATTGTCCACGATAGATAGTTCAAGAGCACAAAAGACTGAATGTGCTCGCAGGAACATTACTGTTTCTATAAAGCAAATAATTAATTAAAGCAATCATTGTCGAATCACTACGATGGCTCCAGTTGTTAACCTGAAGGTCAAACCAAGGCTATGTTAGCGGCTAGTTGGTCAACCTTATGAAATAGCCTTGCCCCGTCTGAGGTTCTAACTTCCTCCATCACCGGTCTGGAGGCTGGACAACAGTACACTATCGTGTCTATACACCAAGTCAAGCTGGAATTGCTTTTTGAAGTCCCATTATGCTATAATGCCTTCCCTACATGGGGGAGTCACCACTGTCCGTCCCCAATGAACTTGGAAGGGTCTCCAAATGAATTTGGCCGTGATTGTGATCAATGTGGCGCCGCTGTCGGCGCCGGCTGGCGTGTGCGGGGTGTCTCCGTGCCCGGGGCCAGCTGTGGTGTCTGGTGACAGTTGTGGTGTCTGGTGACAGCTGCGGTGTCTGGTGACAGCTGTGGTGTCTGGTGACAGCTTTGGTGTCTGGTGACAGCCGAGGTGCCTGGTGACAGCCGCGGTGTCTAGTGACAGCTGTGGTGTCTGGTGACAGCTGTGATATCTGGGGACAGCTGTGGTGTCTGGTGACAGCTGTGATATCTGGGGACATCTGTGGTGTCTGGTGACAGTTGCGGTGTGTTGGGTGGCCAGGGACAGCTGGGTTGTGTGAGGTGTTCGGAAACAGCTGAGGTCCTGGAACAGTTGGAATGTGTTTGGTGTCCGGAGACAGCTGGCCAATTAGGCGACCAGATAGACAATTATTCCCTGCCCTTCTGGTTTTTAAATCTCTATTACTCTCCCTCATACTTTCTGCTCCCTTTCTCTCTCTCTCTCTCTCTCTCTCTCTCTCTCTCTCTCTCTCTCTCTCTCTCTCTCTCTCTCTCTCTCTCTCTCTCTCTCTCTCTCTCTCTCTCTCTCTCTCTCTCTCTCTCTCTCTCTCTCTCTCTCTCTCTCTCTCTCTCTCTCTCTCTCTCTCTCTCTCATATATATATATCTCTCTCTCTCTCTCTCTCTCTCTCTCTCTCTCTCTTCTCTCTCCTCTCTCTTCTCTCTCTCTCTCTCTCTCTCTCTCTCTCTCTCTCTCTCTCTCTCTCTCTCTCTCTCTCTCTCTCTCTCTCTCTCTCTCTCTCTCTCTCTCTCTCTCTCTCTCTCTCTCTCTCTACAATTTTCTCTCTCTCTCTCTCTCTCGCTCTCTCTCCTTCTCCCTCCCTCTGTCTGTCCCACTCCCTCTCCCGGCACTCGCTCCCTCTACGTACTCCGCTCTCTCCCTCTCCCTTCCCCCCCCTCTCTCTCTCTCCTATTTCGTTCCTTCCCTGTTTCCTCTTCTCCCTCTCAACATTCCTCTTTCTATCTCTCTCCTTTTCCCTTCCGTTCCCTCTACATCCCTGCCTCTGTGATTCTTGTCTATCTCTCTCTTTCTCTGGTCTTACCATATCATACCCACCATCTGGTCCTACATCATCCTACTCATCATCATACCTCCCTCCAGACCTGGTTCCACCTACGGTCTCCGGTCTCGAGTCACTCGTCACTGGTCTTTGATCCCATCTCTGACCAGCTAGTGGAGCGTCGGTAGCTCAGTGGTTAAGCTGAGCGTCTGGCACGCCAGAGGTACGGTGTTCGGTTCCCGCGATGCGCGCCCTTCCTGTCAGGGTGGGAGACAAGAGACGCCAGGTGGCTTCAGCTGCTGCGTGTGGTACGTACAGTCAAATCTGACCTCTTAGTAGTTAGTTAGTTCGTAAGTTGGCTATCTAGTTAGTTAGTTACTCGTTTAGTTAGTTAGTTATTTGGACTTTAGGGCGCATCGACATCATTGGTCACGTAACGCTGAGCCCTGAACTGTTCTCTTGGTGTTGTGTCTTTTCTCAAATATCTGCTCCCGACTCTCGGCTGTTTTCCGAGCCAAGGTCACTTGGAAGGTTGAGGTGGAACGCTGCCGACTCGGTTGGCCGCATGAGGAGGCGTGGCCTGTCACTACGATGCAACCAATCATCTGCCAGGCAGACGGTCCCGCGTCCATCACAACAAGTCAGGCCGGTCATTGGCACGTGACGTCACCGGCGGCAGGACGCCGTCGGTGACGTGGTGAACTCCGTGGTGCGCTGCGCAACCAGTTTTCTTTCTTTAACTGGAGTTTCTCCGATGTTCGCATTACCATTGTGCATGACGCCTACGGTACAACATTCGCCGCGTTTTTTTCTTCAAATCGGCGGGCCAGTAACGACGCATAGCACCACTCCAACCAGCTTCTACGTACATTGACAAATTCTAGTGCTACCATACAGATTGCTTCTAGTTGCTGAGTCCTGACACGTATGTACACCCCTCTCCGCCGCAATATACAGAGATCGTGTGCGATGGTAATGAAAACATGAAGCACTGGTCTTGACTGAGTCGAAGATGCTGACTCCAGTTGACATACTGAAACCCAAGACATGACCCATGACACTCAATGCACAGCCAAGTGGAGTGCTCTGTTCCATGAGTGCACTCAGAAGGCAGTTTCGGAGACGGTCAGGATGAACAGGATACAAAGAAGAACCTCCTCCGGAGGCAGTGTTCGCAATGAAAATTAGACACTTGCCCAACAATGGAGTATGCGATGAGCCAGCGACAGCGATACGTGCGGGCCCCACCATAACAACCCAAGTGTATTTGCTTTCAATGTTCATAATGTCCAAAGCTCACAATGTCCAAGGATCATAACAGTACAAAAAGCGAAGAAAAGTTTTAGTGTCTGAATATGGTGCTTTCACAATGTCCAAAGTTCATAACGTCAAACGATCGCAACCTCCAAAGCTGTCCCCAATGGGATCGTTCAAAACCTCCCAAGTTCTTTGATGTCCAAGAATCATAAGGTTCAAAAATAGTTTCCTAATTGTCCGCTAGAAGAACCGGTAAAACTCCTGGCCGTGAAATCTTGCCCCTGTATCTCCGCTATCTCCGCGTTCTGTGAGCAGGTGGCAGCGGAGCACGGGTTGTGCACCTGCAGCTTCTTGGATGTGCTGTCAGGTGTGGTCTGGGGATTTCTTCTGTTTCTGAAGACATATCTGTTGTTCCAAGCGGTCAGGTGTGACATCTCTGTGCGTGCGTCAAACCATCAGCGGATTGATATTCGAAGGTGATGTTAGGTTTCCGATAGTGTTGACTAATATTCAAGAGCGTAGCCGGGTATATAAAGTTAGCTAAGCAATCGCTCAGTTAAGCCATATGCAGGAAAGCAATAATTAAGGTGATTGACTAGGTTAGCAACAGTAAAGAGTCAAAGTAAAACCATGTACGAGTATAGACGATGGATGATAACGTCAGAAGGCTAGCAATGACTGTGGTGGATAACGTGCATTTTAAAACTGTATCTTCGTCCTCCTCCGAGCGAGGGATAGCCGATTGCTCGGAGGGCTCACCGCCACTCGGCCTAAGGGACTGAGTCCTAGGACGGGGGCTCGGCCATTCTTGGCCCGGCGGAGAGCCAGACGACGACATGACTCGCTTCTGGGGGCCCAGTCGGAGGGGAGGCGGGGGAGCGCCCATCTCTTTGACAGTTTGAGCTGCCGCCGGTCCCTCTACTCGCCTTCACGGCGATGGGGTGGCCGGCCCTGGAGGAGGAGCCCTGTCAGAGGCTTGGCGGACCCTCGCCTGGGCCCTTTCGGTCTGAGCGAGCCGCGCCCGCTTTTCCTCGCGAGCACGCCTTTCGGGTTCTTGGTAGTGTAGGCAAAAGTCGGGATTTGGATGCAGAGGTGAAAAATGCGTCCAGCCTGTCACCTACAGAATATCGAACACCACTAGGCTGTCACATGTTGATGGCTCACAGTAAGACCCCGCACGCATGTGTGCGAGGGCGAAATATCGACGATGATGCTGAAGTGGAACAAAGACGAATGATTTAGTCTATATATGATCTTCAATTTCAATTCAATGACATCAAGCATGTCTGGTGCAAGGAACAATCAGACCATTGGGACAATGCAAAAAACTGATCATCATGCTCAAACATTGAGGTGAGTACACTTTGCAGTTTCATCATGTGCACATGTTGACTTGCTTTGTCTTCTGCATTGGAACATGCATACAAAACAAATTCAAATAATTAATTAAAATGTGAAATTACAACACACCCTATAAGCTAATCTTGCTTTTTTGGGGTGTATCCATAAATATATTGGCATTATTGTGGTGTAATGTGCTCACAATATCTGTTAGGAAAATTTTACTCAGCAAAGCAAAACAACAGGTTAGGCTAGCTTTTATTGTGCAAATGTGTTCATTTTATTTCAGACAAAAATGGACTATTTTTAACTGAAAAATGTAAGGCCAGGTTATGTTTCTTAACATTGTTATATTATTGAACACACATATTGTGACTACATTGAAGAAACAATTTAAAATGGGTAGGGTAAACCAGGCTAGGTTATGTTAGGTATAAAAAATAATAGTACATTATTTTGCTTTCCAACTAAAAATAAGCATTTCTGATGGGAATCAGTGGTCACATCATCTTCATCATGCTGATTAACATGGCATTGAAACATGCTGTTCTCCAAATCCAATGACTCCTTGAAAATTAAATTTACCAAAACAAATTGAATTCCCTTACACTATAGCTCCAATATCAAGGACAGAGTGTCATAGGTCATATTTTGTATTGGTTTCAAGTAATTTATATCACTTTTGGTCAATGCAACAAGTCATGCTTATGACAAAACATGGGCCCTGATCCAAATAAATCAAACCCAAGGAACTGACCAGATGAAATTATTAAAATACCAAAGGCTCATATTGGGAGAACCAAAACATTTGTTTCATGATAAGGATTCCACAAGTCAAGTGTGGCAAAATGCTTGAAATGATATGTTAGACTGAGAAATATTGTACATATAATACTGCACCAAACAGTTTTATATGGCTGGGTAATCGCACAAGGTGTCATAGTATTTTTGCTTGCACATGAACAAAACACCCTCAAGATTGCCATATTTTGCAGACATGGTGTTGGTTAGTAGAAATACATTCAGTCTTACCTACACTTCCTGCGGCAATGTGCCATGATTATGGGCGCTATATGACCTGTGCAGTCGATGCGCCCCTAAACCACAATAACTAAATGTGCCATGATTGCCACCGGCCTCCTTCTCCAAAGGCAGTATTTTTCAGCCGGATAGGTAAACCGGCATGCTTTGCCTTCATATGCCTATTCAACGATCTTGACTGGCCATTCAATTTGCAACCAGGATAGCCACAGCGCACCTTTTCTAGTGATGGTGGTGTCATATTAGCACTCACACTTTGGCACTAACACCATATTAGGTAGATAAAACCAGCTTTGAAACAAACTGCGCCGGAAAACGGAACTGTTGCGTCGGATTCAATCTCTGGGCGGTGACAGGACACTGTCCCGTCCCCGTCTGCCAAGATTGCCGAAAGTGGCGTCTGGTAACGGTTGGGGCATCGACGATTGCAACAAAAGTATTCGTGATGGGTAAAATCCGAAGGAACTGTGAGCATCACAAAGAGTGGGGCAATCCGCGCATGCAACTTTCTCCGCAATATGTCATTCGACAGTGGTGTGGAGAAAGTGGAAAGCGGAGCCTTTTTCACGGACTGAAACACGTGCAGCCCGTGTCACGATGACTGCACCCGCACACTCTGCAGCCACTGATCGTCAATTGGAAAATTGTAGCCGGTACATGGGGCCATGATGTGAAAGTGACGGCATGTCGCCAAATTTAGCCGTTTCCGAGAACCAGACCCAATCGTGAAAAACGCTCAAAAACGTCGCTTCCGCTTTCCACACCCCCTCGCGTGCGTGTGGTGCGTGACTCGGAAACGGTTGCCACGGCGATGTTGACAATTGTCGTGGCAACACTGAGATGTTGGTTTGGTGTCGATCGGTCCATTGGTTGTCGAGATATAGCGGTCTGAATCGGGTCGATGGGGAGCGCTAAAATTGGTGATTTTCCGAACGCAAAATCTCAGTTTTACATGCTATTCCTATGGGCGACCGGTCATTCACTGGACACCCGTTCTCTCAGGACCCCAGTGACACGCACGTGCAACACGTTGACCCGACCACAACGAAATTGTACCCGACGGATAGCCAACATTTGGGGCTTTCACGTGATGTCAGCCATATCTCGTTACCTGTGATGTGAGCCGTGCCACACGTCACAAACTGCGCCGGAAAACGGAACTGTTGCGTCGGGCTCAATATCTGGACGGGGACGGGACAGTTCGTAGGTGACAGGCTTACCACGGCAATGTTAAAACCTATGGACTTTACCACGAGTGGTAGAGTTTTTTCAGCTCCCCTGTCCCCTCGATCATAGCTACTAAATTGTTTCGGTACGCTTCTGATACATTTACTGAAACAAGATGAGTACGTATATGTCTGGATGGTTAGGAAATACAAATTGATTTGGTATGTTAAGAGGCAAAACGGCCTGATGATAAATACAATCCATACTCAATGATAATACGGTACCGTAAGTTGTCACCATAACCGGAGATATTTTAAAAATATCTGTCACCCATGCTCGTGGCCGAGTAGCCGGTTTTTTCACCTCTGTTTGGATGGGCCGATACGTGTTTCGGGACTGCGATGCACGTGCGGAAGCAGAGGTTGAGTGCGGGGGTGAGGCCTGGTTCACGGGAAGGGGAGAAGTTTCAGGTATGGAAGAGGTGGGGAGGATGGATTTGGAGGCAGTGATCGGGCGTATGGGAGGCGAGAGGAGGATGGAAGGCGGATGGGAAGTGGGAGGTGGGGATTTCGAGGTAGGTGATGAGGAAAAAGGGGAGGGGCTCGGATTTGGTGGAAATGACGGAGGAGGCCTCTTGGATCGTTGGGCCAGAGTCCAATCCCCACCATCGCGATTTGATCGGGAGGGGGCCTCAGATGGGCGACCGAGGTTCATCCACATGTGGGGGTTTGGACCTCAGTTTCCTCGGCGCGGTGTTGGGTTGGCTGACCTTGTCTCGCGGGAAACACAAGGGGCGCTCCAAAAGATTGAAGAAGAGCTGTACGTTGCGCCATCAGCAGTGTGTGCGGAATGTGTTTGGATCTACCAGGGTAGTCTTAGTTGGCCGGGCAGCCACCTTTGCTGCAAAGGTAGTTGGTTGGTTATTGGGGTTTGGGGGCGCATCGACTGCAGTGGCCATGCAGCGCCCTTGCTGCATAGGTAACATTGGGATGGATCCTACCGTACAAATCTCGAGCCTCTCGAAACGAAATATTTCGTGTACACTTGACTGAAATGATTTCTTTTTCTTTTCATATGCAGAGCATGCCCTGTCGAATGTGCTACGCTCACCCGTGTCTTCACCACAATGTATTTGGCCAAGGTGATTCATCCGCATTAACACTGATCGGCGGCGTGATCTGATGATCCGCATTTCCCACATGCTGGTCGGCAACGGCATAATTTGGTTGTGTGGCCATACTTCTGACATCGGAAACACCACATGGGATTGGAAAAAAAACATCTGACCTTCACATGATATGCCCGACGCGGACCGATTCAGGCAATACCATCGAGCTGAACGTCACAATGCCTTTGTTCGTGGGCTGGGCTTTCTTGCCTTTCCCCACAGTCAGTCTGCGCACCTGAATAACTCCATTCCCTGCAAGACCATCAATAATTTCAGCGTCACTGACACCTCCTAAGTCGAAACAGTTGACTACTCCTTTTGAGTGATTTTTCGTTAAGTGTGCTTTCAGCCATTGGTATTGTCACCATCTTTCTGCCCTGCTGGTCTCTAGCAGAGCACACAAATTCGTTTGCCATCAGCGCTCTTTTGGCCTCCTTTGTGCGTTCGAACTCCCCTTCAAACCACCGTTTCTAAACTTTTCACATCGCCTGATACGTCCAAACACCATCACAGCCGTCTCGTCGTTGGAATGGGGAAAGAGAGGCCAGTTGCTTTGTCCCCTCAGCGGCTTGAAAAACAAGAATGCGAGGGAAGGGAACCCTAGTGGCTCCACCGTTCGCAGATCGGTACATCTGTTCGGTAATGATCGGGTTCGCGTTCCGGCCACTGTCACATAGACCAGAGAGGGTGTCATGACAACACTTGATGTCATGTGTTTGTTGTCATGTGTTTGATGTCATGTGTTTGTCAAGTGTTGTCATGACACCCTTGATGTTTGTTGTTCGTGATTGGCTACGCAGCCACCACCTTGGACGCCACTGAGTACGCCTGCGCCCCGAGAACGGAAGGACGCCAAACGTCCGTGGAGCTACGGGACAGGCGACGCCATCAGCCGGCCGGGGCAGGCGAGACTCACCGCCCCGACCGGGATCCAGCGCCGCCAACCCCTTCACCCCAGCCGGCCGGGCCGGCAGACACTGAGAAGAAACACAGGCCCCCAGTCCGAGGCGACTTGTCACTTGGCCCGTATGGGGCCCCACGGATCCGCCCGCCCCTCCGGGATATCGGGAACAAAGAGGCGTGTTGCTCACCCGTCACAACTAGCACCGTGCGACGGGGGACCTCAGCCTCCATAACTCCGTCAACCTCGGGGGACGGGCCGAGGGGGCGCGACTACCCCGATAAAGCTGAGCGGACGGGTAGACCAGGGGCAGCTGGCCTATCTGATCGTGACATGTGAGGGGTTGTTGTTGAGTTGGAAGTAGGACATACGCAGGGATGTTGACAGCGAATGGACGATGGGGTGGGGAGGGGAAGGATACACAGCCAGGGTCCGCGTTCTCGCCAGGCACGTCAACAGCTTCAGCTGGCGCCTTTGCGGGGCCAGGGTCCGCGTGCTCGCTTAGCGCGTCAACAGCGGAAGATGGCGCCCTCGCGTGGTTTTAATGATGTTATAAAATCGTTCGTAGGCGTTGTTTTTTTACGTCTTAAACGTTTGCTTGTCGTTCTGAGGTGCCATGAAACCAATATATACTGACAGAAAAATACAGGTCCAGCTGAGGTACCAGAAGTCATTTTGTTATCGGGTGACCTCAACTAAGTCATTCTAGGCTATTCTAGGCTATTCTAGGCTATTTTCATCTTGTTCATTTCAATAGCATGATGATAAGTTCGGATATGAAGTTCGCTATAAGCCGATTATGGAATAGTATCAAAGTATCTTCGATTACTTGGCCATATCTCGGTGCGAAGCGTTTTTCAACCGCGATGAACATTGCAGACGGTTTCATCTCAGACAAAATAAGGCAAGATTGCATGCAACTTTCGGTTTTGAGCATTAATCTTCCGCCAGGCAAAAGTCAGGTCCAACGGAATAAAGACAAATTAGGTCACGACACAAAAAGAAACGCGAACGCTACCACGAGCAAAACATTCCGGTTACACACGGGAACACGACCGGAGAGAGTATGAATGTGTTATCGGGCGGGATGTGGGAGCTGGTGATTGTTGCTGTATCATTGTTTGCGTATGGTTGGTAAGTGTTGATGTGGTGCATGGAACTGGTAGTATGAGAAACCATCTTGATTTGTGTGTATAAGTGGTAGTTTCCGGTTCCTAATTACCATAGATTCTACTAATTTTAGCTGTACAACGTCTTTGCATGTGTTCAAAATGCCAATGTTAAACGATTCTGATTCGATGGCTTGTTTGTGTGATAATTCCGTACGTCGTTCCACAGTGGTGTATTTCGAGTACTATTTTTGCATCTCGAATGTGCTCATTAAACCAATTCTCTAATGTTACGTTTTGATTATCCAATACAGGTCCGGTTGTTGTGTGTTTGTGCGCATATGTTGCAAGTGATGATGTAGGCGGAGTCATCTACATCATCTACGTGTAGAAATCGTGTATGATCTTCATTACTGTTGAAAAAGGCTTGGCGCTGAAATATGCCCGAGTGATCGAAGATACTTTTGAACTATTTCATAATCCGATTATAATGAGCTTGAGGTCAGGACTTATCAACATACAACTGAACATAATGCTCAATGCCGTGATTCAAGAGGTAAGTACTTTATTCATTCATTCAAATATAATGACCGCTTAGGACTGGAAAGGATATTCAAGTCGTGATAAAATAGATATAGCGGTTACGAAAATATCCTTACCTATTAGGTCATCATAGGACAAGCATATCATACTAGAATGACATTACCAACTCGATCGCAGGTACTGCTTTTACCGCCTGAGGCGGTTGCTTGTTGGCATCCGACACGATCTAATCAAACTACACTGGCAGGTCAGTTAATCTGTAATGATTTTAGAAAGGTCAGTGTCTACCATGTGACCTCAAGTAGGGCATACCGGGTATGACAGAACACGAGAAAGAGTATTTTGTGCTAAATACGCATGTCAGTTTTTCGACCTCCTCGTGGACATGTAGCCTATATGAACATGTAACGCATTGTGCACTGAACCCAAACATTAATTTGGCACCTTCTCCCCAGATGACCTCACCTGACTCGAGAACAAGTTTAGATTGTATAATTTTTGGCATATAATGCGTTCGTCGACCATGCACGCATGTGCGGAACTACCGAACTACTTGCAAGCACAATTTTTCGCATACGCCCAGTCCCAGACTGAATTCTCTCAACAACACTAACAATCTGATTCATGCCATTTTACTGTGATTTACCGGACTTTGTGCAACTTGCTGTGCAAAAAGACAGAAAGAGAAGAACATCAACAGCTCCATAGGGTGCCTATGGATTCGCCGACAGCCGAACTCTCACACACGATGACAACCGCTGAACTTCATCACGGCAGAAATAGCACCGATGAACTGAACGACGTCATGAAAGGTAAAATGAAGCAGATCAGTGTAAGTGAGACAAAGGCGGAACTTCACCGGCGGAGGTCGTGCAGTTTGGGCGACACCGAACTATCGGAGCACTTCCTCGACCATAACCGCAGGGCAACACAAAACCCAACCGACAATGGCTGTTCGCACATCAAACGTGCCGCACATCTCCATCGCAAGCACGTTTCACTGGCACTTCGAGCACTCCAACACCCAGTTATGACCCAGGCCTAGCTATGCGAGACCCAGATATGTAGGTATAGTGTCGAGTCTCCGTCGGACCACAACCGGAACCGCCAGTCGCAACGCACCGTACGCGACTCATCTCGGCTGCTGCCGTCTGCCGTCGGCGTTCGCCGCTCGTCCATCGCAGTTCGCACACAAATACGCCCGAGGGCACGGCGGCAACAATCCTCAAGGTTCACCTTTGACCCCGTCAGGGATCGTCGTCACGTGACCGTCTAGCCGTCTAGCAGTCAGCCGCGCTGGGAAGAAGCTGGCTGTCGGATGAAATACAATTCCTTCCGAAAGATAATAGGTTCATGAGTGTGCACGTGATGATTTAAGTACGTGCGCCTTCGAAGCTTGCAGGGCTGCAGTTGTCTGTGAGCACCTTCAGCTCTCCCATGTGCGCCACGCCATCAGGTAGAAGTTCAAGTTCTTCAAAGCTGGTAGTGAAACAACAAACTTCACAAAGCACCGACCATCCCACCGACAGCCATACTGTCATGGCAGGAACAAGGGATTGGTGATAACCAGAATGGTAATTGAAATTCGAACCGTAAAAATGCCATGCTACAACAAAGAGGGCAACAGAAGCCGGGCAGATCCAGGAGCACCAATGCAGCCATTTCTCCTCCATCCAACAAGCAGATTTTTGCCCACATTTTGCCTAAAATGGCTTATTCACGAAATTCAAGAACATTTTATGAGATAAATATTCTCTCAAGCAGACCCGATCAATGTTAGCTGTTCAAATGTCATGAGTATTTAAAATTCGGAGGCATTTTTTTCTGACATTCCCTCTCCAAGCCAGGTTTCTGGATCCGCCACTGCAGAGCAGTCATGTAACTTCGCGATCAGTCGCAAGTGTAGTTCAACTCTGAGTAAAAATGATATCGCATCCGATCCAAATCGAAGCCAATCCTAAATCTGTGCGGATGTTCGGATCCCTGTTACGTTATTTTAGGCACTGGGCACTGCACTTTTATTGTAATGGGGTATATATATTGGGGTATATATGTAAAATAAGTACTTATATTGTAATTATAGCAATGTGGCCGTCACACCTTCTCGGCGGATCCCACTTAAAAGCTAGCACATTAGATGTTTAACTGAATTATAAATGCATATCAGATGCACGGTTAAAACATGGGGACGGACCCGGGCTGCTCGCTTGGAAGTCGAAGCCGCAGCCGCAATAAGGCCATGAAGCCAAAGATGATGGATGAATACCACAAAGCCGAAGCCGAAGCCAAAGCCAACAGTGCAAAAATTTGCGAAGCCGAAGCTGAAGCCAAGTTCAAAATTCGGGACCTCACGAAGCCGAAGCTGTTGAACTCTAGCAAAATGAAGGTGAGGCGAAAATCAATCCTTTTAGTCGCGTAAAGCCGATGCTCATGAATCAAATATTTCTTGAATTAAGAAGCGATGCTTATATTTAGATTCGTTCCGGGATAACAATCTTCCTGAATTATTTCAAGCAGATTCAACTTGGGGTGGGAGAAGTCAATTTGCAATTACGTGGCCGGCCATCAGTCATGGGCTCGGCTTAGAAATGTACAGAAGATATTAATTTCATTGAGGGTGAGTGATCTGACCGGGGATGATTGGGCAGGTACTATTTTAGAGGTGATCCTAGGAGGGGCATTCAACGGAACTAAGGGAGAATTCAGTAAGAGTAGTAGGGAGAATGTATTTTGAACATTTGTCCATGCACACTCATTTCACTTTTGACTGCATCTAATGTAACTTGCATTAAAACAAATTTGAATTCACGCAAAAACCGTATTGAAACGAGGTCACCGCCTGACTTTCCCCCATCCTTGATGCGTTATCTCAAGAGCCAAGAAATCGTTTGTTTTATACAAGGTGAACAAATCACGTGACGGGAAGAATGCCTCGTACCTACGGTTATGTGAGGAACGAGGATCACGAAATATTTGCTTGCTCGCCTCGCCACATTGCACACATCTGTTGGACAATTGTCAATTTGGTGTCAAGGATGCTGCCAAGATCCCGTATCTAGGTAGCACTGGCAGCTTTGTGTTAGACCTCGTAGATGAGATATTCTGTCCGGACGTGAGTGCGCTTGAAGATCATGCCGCATGCCTTGGAAAGCATGAACAAACACACCCACATTTGATGAACGCCTGAGACTGGCTTGGTGCCCTGAATGTCCTGACGTGGTTCAAATTACGTTATTTGATAAACGTCTGACGGTGGATTCGTGTCTTCCATGCCCTGACGTGTGACGTGTGGCGTGGTTCAAATCACATCAGTGATTGGAAGTCATCAGAGAGACATAGAATGTTGCCGATTGTTGACGTGTCCGGCTTTCATGAGGCAGCTAGACTGCAAGGACATCTAACAGAGCTGCTAGCTGTACTTGCAGTCTAGCGTCCAGATTATCTTCTTAGCCTCTTGCAGTCCAGCACATTTGGCGAGTAACATCTACGTAATTTGCCGAATAGTTTATTTACATGAAAAGGACCTAAGACGGTCCAGGTAGAGATCGGTCTCAATGCATTGCGTGGAATTCCTGATGTCAGTGTTTGCTAATTTCGGAAATGCACTTCTGCACTTCCGCAGAAATTTGATTCACGTCTCCAAGGCCGCTAAATGAGCGTAGTTGTAATATATTTACGAGTACTCTGCCAAATGTGGCCGCCAGAGCTGCAGCAGCAGCTACATCATCTGCAGCTGCGATCCTGAAACCGGGGTCACATGGCCGTCGCTTGTCCGGAGTCCTCACATGCACCATCTGGGTGTCGGTTGTCCGGCGTCCTCACATGCACCATCTGGGTGTCGGTTGTCCGGAGTCCTCACATGCACCATCTGGGTGTCGGTTGTCCAGCGGCGTCCTCACATGCACCAACTGGGTGTCGGTTGTCCGGCGTCCTCACATGCACCATCTGGGTGTCGGTTGTCCAGCGGCGTCCTCACATGCACCAACTGGGTGTCGGTTGTCCGGCGTCCTCACATGCACCATCTGGGTGTCGGTTGTCAGGCGTCCTCACATGCACCATCTGGGTGTCGGTTGTCCGGAGTCCTCACATGCACCATCTGGGTGTCGGTTGTCCGGCGGCGCTCTCGCATGCACCTTTTACTGGTAATATCGGCGCGGATAATTTATTTAACAAGGCCACACAAACATGTATTAGTAGCGCCACCTATAACGTAGGTGGCACCACAAGGACAGCAAAAGCGGCGCGATGGACTGATCTCGGAGCTCAGTTGTGTGGTAGCAATGCTCAGGAATTGATTTGCTGTAGAGTGGAAGGAGTGGACGGTGATGTAAAAAAAGCCAACTGATATTCTAAGGGTGTACAAATGTATATGGATAATGGTCATTGATGAGCTGGTTCTGTCAGTAGTATACCTGCTGCGTTTACCAGTTGGGAGTGCTGCCACCAGAAGCCACGAGCACTTTTCAAGATGCAAATATCACTCATGACCTGTGGAAAAAAGAATAACGTAGTACTTAATGATGCCAAAAAGAAAAAGTGATGGCAAAGACAATTGGCATTCAGTGTGGGTTCCCAATCAGCTTTCAGAATTTTATGGTATCGTGTGGTAGGACGGTTGGTGTGGATGGCAGGGTTATTATGCCTGTCTGACTGCATCGTTATTCAGTGTCCATGGACGGTGCTAGCAGCGGCCTATCGGGGTGGCAACAAGCAGTTGGCGGACAGGGTTCACTGCAACTTCATGCGGTAACGTCGCAGTGAATGTCCACTGAATTTGCGTAATTCGTGGATAACATGACAGTTGTTCCATTTACATCGCATAAAAACGTCTGCGGATAAAATATCGAATATCGATGGGGTCGTGTGTGATGAGGTCGTGTATGATGAGGTCGTGTATGATGGGGTCGTGTATGATGGGGTCGTGTATGATGGGGTCGTGTGTGATGAGGTCGTGTATGATGGGGTCGTGTGTGATGGGGTCGTGTATGATGGGGTCGTGTATGATGGGGTCGTGTATGATGGGGTCGTGTGTGATGGGGTCGTGTATGATGGGGTCGTGTGTGATGGGGTCGTGTGTGATGGGGTCGTGTGTGATGGGGTCGTGTATGATGGGGTCGTGTATGATGGGGTCGTGTGTGATGGGGTCGTGTATGATGGGGTCGTGTATGATGGGGTCGTGTGTGATGAGGTCGTGTATGATGGGGTCGTGTGTGATGGGGTCGTGTGTGATGGGGTCGTGTATGATGGGGTCGTGTATGATGGGGTCGTGTGTGATGAGGTCGTGTATGATGGGGTCGTGTGTGATGGGGTCGTGTATGATGGGGTCGTGTATGATGGGGTCGTGTGTGATGGGGTCGTGTATGATGGGGTCGTGTATGATGGGGTCGTGTGTGATGGGGTCGTGTATGATGGGGTCGTGTATGATGGGGTCGTGTATGATGGGGTCGTGTATGATGGGGTCGTGTATGATGGGGTCGTGTATGATGGGGTCGTGTATGATGGGGTCGTGTGTGATGGGGTCGTGTATGATGGGGTCGTGTATGATGGGGTCGTGTGTGATGGGGTCGTGTATGATGGGGTCGTGTGTGATGGGGTCGTGTATGATGGGGTCGTGTATGATGGGGTCGTGTGTGATGAGGTCGTGTATGATGGGGTCGTGTGTGATGATGGGGTCATGTGTGATGGGGTCGTGTATGATGGGGTCGTGTATGATGGGGTCGTGTGTGATGACGTCGTGTATGATGGGGTCGTGTGTGATGGGGTCGTGTATGATGGGGTCGTGTATGATGGGGTCGTGTATGATGGGGTCGTGTATGATGGGGTCGTGTATGATGGGGTCGTGTGTGATGGGGTCGTGTGTGATGGGGTCGTGTATGATGGGGTCGTGTATGATGGGGTCGTGTGTGATGAGGTCGTGTATGATGGGGTCGTGTGTGATGGGGTCGTGTATGATGGGGTCGTGTATGATGTGGTCGTGTATGATGGGGTCGTGTGTGATGGGGTCGTGTATGATGGGGTCGTGTGTGATGGGGTCGTGTGTGATGGGGTCGTGTATGATGGGGTCGTGTATGATGGGGTCGTGTATGATGGGGTCGTGTATGATGGGGTCGTGTGTGATGGGGTCGTGTATGATGGGGTTGTGCACGGTGAGGTCTTGCACGGGGGTCTTGGACGGGGGTCTTGGAACGCTTCTGGTGCCTCTGGACAGGGCCCGCGTTCAAATCCGCCTCATGTCCGCGCTTTGGCGTCGAATGTAATGCAGAACAGAAATATAATGTCGGCATTCTACTTATGTTCGTCGTGTGGCTGAAACAGATGCGGCTAGCTTGAAATACAATCAATTGCGGTACATATAATCATGATGCGGCAGTCAAATGCATAATCGTACGCATGAAGCAGTAGGGGAAGGGAATTAGCTGCATAAGCGAAAGGACCGGAATGCTATCGTGAAAGGGTGCATGGAGAATGTACTTTGTATTTAGCAAGTACTAGTAACCATCGCTACCACACCACAAAACAAGGACACTGCTAGGATTCTTGTTAGGGGCTTTTGGCCTTCTGCTGCTGTTAAGGGACTATGTGACCCTGTCCCCATTAATTCCCTTACAAAATCTGAACGTCTTGGAGGAGACAAAGGGCATGCTAGCGGACGCCGCGTCTCCACCTGCCCCTCGCCCCTCCTGGTGACGTCCCTGTCACAGAGCACGGGCCGATAATGTCTGCTATAGGACCGAGACCGGAACAATGCAGCTGGTGTCTATTGGAGTTGCAGTGGTTGCATCCGCTGGTGTTAAAGGTGTACACTATGTGTCCTTTTCTCGCTCACAAACCGGCCATTTTCGCGTTGGCCTCACAATGACGCAGCATTTCTCACTCCTCGCAGTGCCAGGGTCAGTCCGACTGCTCTCTCCTCGACTAACTTTTGTGCTAGATAGCAAGGTGCGGTAGACGTGCTCCGTTGCAAACACTTCCGGGGTTGCGTGAAATATTATATTTGCATCTTTGATTTGACCGTCTAGGTCTGATCAGGCAGATTACTGTGGGGATGTAGTACTTGTTTCGGTTTTAGCTGTAGCCATTGGATTCTGGTTGAAAAATCAAATGCGATTATGCGCCTCAATATCAGTGATATGCCAACCGAAGACTCAGGCGAACACACTGACAAGTGCAACGTTCGAGGTCGGTGATCAAGGTCAAGGTCAAAGTCAATGTCAAGTATCCAGAACTATGTGATAAACTGCTGACGCTGACGGTTTGCTAAATAAGCTGTGTTCAGAAAAAAAGGTCATGAATGTCACCAGAGCACACCCGTGCTCAGGTGCTCCACTGTCTGTGCACTTGCAGTTCACGTGCTCCTAAACGTCAACCAACAACAGTGCCATCTATAGTTGGTGTTCCGTTTCCCCGCTAGGTGGCAGCATAGCACATCGCTCTCTATTCATTCGCATGTTTGGGAGGCATCCTCTTCGTTCATTGCTATTATCTTGCAAGTGCATCATGCTTTGCTTCTGCACGTGCACTGCACGTGCACAATGTCTGGATGGACTAGCCAGCTTGCTTTATTGACCTGCTGTGTTTCAGAGATATTGTCGTCGTAGTCGTAAAGTGATACAGTATTAGGGCTTCATGAGAGCCACGCAGCACCATTAATGAGCTGGCAGCTCCTAATGAGAGCCACATCAACGAGCTGTCAGCGAGCCACCGACGGAGCGTCAGCCGCCGACGGAGCGTCAGCCACCGACGGAGCGTCAGCCACCGACGGAGCGTCAGCCGCCGACGGAGCGGGAGCGTCAGCCACCGACGGAGCGTCAGCCACCGACGGAGCGTCAGCCGCCGACGGAGTGTCAGCCGCCGACAGAGCGTCAGCCGCCGACGGAGTGTCAGCCACCGACGGAGCGTCAGCCGCCGACGAGCGTCAGCCACCGACGGAGCGTCAGCCGCCGACGAGCGTCAGCCACCGACGGAGCGTCAGCCACCGACGAGCGTCAGCCGCCGACGGAGCGTCAGCCGCCGACGGAGTGTCAGCCACCGACGAGCGTCAGCCGCCGACGGAGCGTCAGCCATCGACGGAGCGTCAGCCGCCGACGGAGCGTCAGCCGCCGACGGAGCGTCAGCCGCCGACGGAGCGTCAGCCGCCGACGGAGCGTCAGCCGCCGACGGAGCGTCAGCCGCCGACGGAGCGTCAGCCGCCGGCGGAGCGTCAGCCGCCGACGGAGCGTCAGCCGCCGACGGAGCGTCAGCCGCCGACGAGCGTCAGCCACCGACGGAGCGTCAGCCACCGACGAGCGTCAGCCGCCGACGGAGCGTCAGCCGCCGTGCAGGCCAGCACGACTGGAGCGGTGGCGTATAATAGGTGGATGTCTGTGGTGGTGGCCCTTTTTGCTATTGCAAAGTTCGGCCCATGTCTTATTTATACTATATTAACCCTCGACGAGCCGGGGGAGCTTGAGAGGCCCTACCCCTCCCTTCCCCTCCCCCCGCTTACCGGCAGGATTTTCCGCAACGGCGTTCAAATGAGTAGACGCAGAGACACCACATTTTCAGTAGCTACTATACACCTGCTTTGCATACTTTGTAAAAATGTCAGGTCCAGATCGTCAAAGGTCATTGACCTGGAAGTGGCCAACGGGAATGGTGTTCCAAAATATTTAAAGTGCCGCCAATTAGGGTAGTTGCAACATATAAGCATCAAACCCAAAGCATGATGTCCTCTCATCAAGATAAACGAACTCCTATCAGGTCATGTTAATTACGGTGAAAGTTACTGACCTGAGGTCAGGCCAATTTCTGCTTATTTGTGCACATTTCAGTGGAGAAAATTTATTTGGTGGTAATTTGTTACGTCGAAGATAGTGAAGAGCATTCAAAGAGCATTCTGGGTTAAATTATTATCAAAGGTCAATGTCATAAGGTCAGGTAGGTCACTTATAATGTATATTTTACACAATCCAATCTTACACAGAATGTTACTGTTCCTCGCCAAGTGGTATCTAAACTCAGTTTCAGCGCCGCCTAAGTCGTGTGACATGATATTGGATGATAATCGAATGGCCTGAGATGACTTGATCTCGTGCAAGCTGACCTGAATTGACCTGATTTGGCCTTTTTTGAAATTACTTCTCAAGCAGTGCGCACTTAGACGAAGGCTGAATAGATCGGCTTATCAATTTGTGCATTGTCCCGGCGTGACTTGAGGTTAGGTCACGAGGTCAGAAGCTGGACAGTTTACAAAGATGCTTAAGTATCATATCAGTTTTTCTTGGAACACAACTTTTTACTTCAAAGGTGATGTTCCTAACGTATTCGAGCTTGAGCTGACTTGATTTGACTATGCTGCGTGACCTGACACGACCTTCGAATTTTCGGATGTTAATCAGATACAATTATCTTGCAAGAATGGTTCTGCTGGAAGGACTTATATTCATATTTTCCAAGTCACTCTCCAAGGTAAATGGCATGCCTCTCGGCTGACGAATTATGAACTTTACCGACCTCGGCATGACCAATAATGAAGAAATATGTTGTGATATGAGGCTTAGGCTATATTGGCTAGTTTAGGCTATATTGCTATATTGAGGTTTAGGCTATGCTGGCTATATAGCAGGTTTAGGCTATATTGGCTATATTGGCTATACTGACATCTCCCCATGTCTCTAACATGTATAGTTCGGAAGCTAGTTGTCCTCATCTGACCTCATCTGCCTCATTCTGACCTGATCTGGCCTATCCTGTCTTGATCATTTTGCACTATGATCAATATAAATGCATTCATGTATATTCATTCTTGAAGACAATGTGAAAAGAACATAGGTACTGTCTTGTTCAATCATTGTCAGGGCTTACCTCAATGTGCCTATATTGACTTAACACGCGCATTGGAGGTGGGGGTCGACATCCGCCCACCCCTCCGGTTTTTCGTACATAACTCCAGATTTTACCGGTCGATATACGCCATGTTTTTCGTACCTGCTTAGAAAAGTCCGGTGCGTCGTTTAAACCAAGAAAAACAAATTGGCGGGAATTTTCTTTTTTTTCGGCCATTAAAGTCAAAACATTTCGTAGCGCCAGACGACAAAAATCGGCGGTGTTGCGCTTCTTGTATATCGGCAAAAGGGAAGTGTTCTTGGCAACACTAGCAACTTGTTTGATGTATATTGTTATGCTATATAGTTTCCAGGTCATGTTAGGTCACAGAGGTCAAGTCAGGTCAAGTTCATGACAGGTTAATGGAACCAAACTTTGTCAACTGGAATGTTATCATAAATGCAAATGACTGTCATGGGATTGATGTCACTTTGCATGTTACTCCCTACACATCCTGAAAACTACTGTTTGTCATTGTGTACCTAAGCGTTTCCATACTTTATTCATGTACTTCACTCCTTTCTTCGCGAAGCCGATTGCGCCGAGCCGCCGGACGGAGCAGTCAGGCGGCCGGCCCGGTTCCGGTAACGGGAACAGGTAACTGACCTGATAAAGTGCTGCTCTAGGTGATCCGAGATCAAATGCCGGGTCTAGCATCTGCATTACATCATTAGTAATGTCCAAACATCATTGATGCCGATTTTGGAGCATTTAAACACAATCACAGCGATCCATAACAATGACAAGCCAAGCCACGCAAAAGAAGACAATGTTGACACATGTGGCCTTATTTGACCTTGAAGATACTGACCTAAGAGCATGCAATTTTCACACTATAGAGGTCACTAGCGTATCCATCCACCCTAAGAATTTCGTTACTCCAGCTTTAATAGGAGCCGAGATCTTATGGTTGGGGCAGAATCCGCCAACACCCTCCCGTGCGCGTAATTTTCAGAAGCCCTCCAGGGCGCGTGTTAACACGTGATTTGGTGAACTCATTATCAGTCAAAATGCAAATCTAAGGCATTTTGCGGGCTCTTGATGGCCAGAGCTTTGAAACGGTGTTCTGCATTTCATCCTAGCGTACATAGATCCGAAGTTAGAAGGGAGACATTGAAGAGCCCCCCAGGATTCAGCGAAGATGGATTTGCTGACCGAGCCAGCGAGTGTTAAAACACTGACAACATTTGGATTTGCTCCCTTTCGTGTTGCGAACCACAAGGTGCTTAACGCTCGTGGTTTGTTTAATGCTCGTATATTGCTTAACTCTCGTAATTTCATTAACATTCGTATTTTGCTTAACGCTCATATCTTACAGCAAAACCAAAAACTCCCAGTAGCCCTTCAATCCGCCAGGGATAGCATAGGATCTGCTATAAGCGCTCAAGGTCATTCCGCGACGGAGGTGTTAATATTCGACAAACGTACTATTCCATCCCCACAGCTGAACCCATGGCCAACAGGTGCGCATGGTGCTTCGTCAGGCTTTGGAGGCTTCGTCAGGCTTTGGAGCGGGGGAGATAGGCATCGCCCATTTCTCAGGCACCAGAAGAAGCTTCTCTTGGCCTTGCGACAGGCTCTGGCGTATCAAAGCCGCCCCTCGGAAAACCTGGACTGCTCCTGTGTGGAAGTGTATCAAAGGCAGCCAGTCCTCTATGGGACACCGTGAGAGCTCGGGGAAGCCGGATCCATCCCATGGCAGTCCTCTATGGGACAAAGGCAGTCCTCTATGGGACACCGTGAGAGCTCGGGGAAGCCGGATCCATCCCAAGGCGGTCCTCTATGGGACAAAGGCAGTCCTCTATGGGACACCGTGAGAGCTCGGGGAAGCCGGATCCATCCCATGTTCGAATTTCTGTGCTTCAAAGTTGACCTCGGAAACGTGGACGAAGAAGCTTTTGGGAAGTGGGAGGAGGCGGTCCATATTAGATGAACGTAACCCCACCAAAAATGTTGAGCTACGGGGGAAGGGGAGGAGTCCCAGCAGCTTTATTTTGGATGCCTTTGGAGGGACATTGTCTCACTGCATGAATGGTGATGAAGTGGGGTTACTGTACCATTGAGGTACTAATAGCCCCAGAGTGTGGTTATTGTTACCTCCAATGTGGCCAGAGTGGGGCTGTTGGCACCCCTAATGGAGCCATATAGGGGCTGTTCTTACCCGCGGTGGAGTCAGAGTGGGGCTGTTGGCACCCCTAATGGAGCCATATAGGGGCTGTTCTTACCCGCGGTGGAGTCAGAGTGGGGCTGCTGATATCTCCAGTGTAGCCGTGGCGGGGCTGCTGGTACCCCAGTGTAGCCGGGGCGGGGCTGCTGGTACCCCAGTGTAGCCTGGGCGGGGCTGCTGGTACCCCCAGTGTAGCCAGGACGGGGCTGCTGATACCCCAGTGTAACCAGAGTGGGGCTGCTGATACCTCCAGTGTAGCAGGGGCGGGGCTGCTGATACCCCCAGTATAGCCGGGGCGGGGCTGCTGATACCTCCAGTGTAGCCAGGGCGGGGCTGCTGATACCCCAGTGTAACCAGAGTGGGGCTGCTGATACCCCAGTGTAGCCAGAGTGGGAATGCCGATACCTCCAGTGTAGCCGGGGCTGGGTTGCTGATACCCCCAGTGTAGCCGGGGACGGGCTGCTGATACCCCCAGTGTAGCCGGGGCGGGGCTGGACCGGCTTCGCCACTGTTCACCGCCGAACATTGACCTGGATGCGGGGAGCGTGCTGTCCGTCGTGGCCACAACCCTGGGAGCTTCCCGCCACAGCCGCCGGCTTCGCGCCACAGACGCCGGCTTCCCGCCACAGACGCGCATTTTTGCTGAACGCGATGGTCAACCCACCAGGAGACCATTGCTGCTGGGAACACCAGTGTACTGCTGGGAACACCAGTCTGCTGTTGGGAACACCAGTGTGCTGTTCGGAATACCAGTGTGTTGTTGGAAACACTAGTGTGCTATTGTGAAAGTGTGAAACACTAGTGGAAACACTAGTGTGCTAACACTAGTGTGCTGTTGGAAACACTAGTGTGCTTGGAACACCAGTGTACTGTTGGGAAAACTAGTGTACTGCTTGGAACACCAGCGTGCTGTTAGGAACACTAGTGTACTTTGGGGAAGACCAGTGTGCTGTTTGGAAGACAAGTGTGCTGTTGGGAGCACCAATGTGATGTTGGAAACACCAGTCCGCTGTTGGGAACACCCAGTCTGCTGTTGGAACACCAGTGTGCTGTTGGGATCACCAGTGTGCTGTTTGGGAAACCAGACTTTTGTTGGGAACACCAGTCTGCTGTTGGGATCACTAGGTCGTGTCACTCGTATGACCTCTTCTGGTACGAATGCAATTGTCCGAACTTTGTGTTTTCGCTCGAAGCTGCCCTTCTTTGTAGTTGCATCTTTTAGTTGAATACGTTAGCAACGTGTGATAATATGGATGAACGTTAACTCTCAAGGTGCTGGAAAATATATTACTCCTCGCAGCATAGAGGGGAGGGAGGGGGGAATTCGACCAACTAACCTTTGTTCTTAGCAATATAGAGAGATGCGGTAAACGGTATGGTGTGGGAATGTATTCGAATGTTTGGAGTTCATTAGGATATGCTTCTCTTTCTCTCCTTAGAATGACCTTCTAGATCAGGTCAACCAGGTCAATGTCAGGTGCACTCGGCCATTCTTACTCGTCCTCGTCCTCGTTCTCGTCGGCCATTCCTCGCCGAATTTCTCGGACCCTTGTCGTGAACAAATGCCATATCGTGTTCCAAAGTTGATGGCGTGCCAACTGAAGACTTGACCTAACACTAGTGACGGGTTCACAGTTTAATGGCACCGATCCCGTCAAGGTCAAATACCTGGAAATATGTGATGAACCGTTGAAGATCACAATTTTCGGAGCATATGGCACTAAAAAAAGGCAATAAATACACGAAAGCAAAACGATATGCTTCTCGCGTTCCTTGACACTTCTCGGGAAATAATGAAAGTAATTGATTAACACCGTTGGGCAGAAAAATAGTGTGGAAAAACCCACATTTTCAAAGCGAGTGTCGACAACCCAATTGGAACTGGGAGATTGGGCGAATGGGCGAATGGGCGAGTTAGCCTGCCCTGTGTTGTACGACATCCTATGACCATGAAGCGGCTGAGGGGCTGAAAGGCTGAGGAGCTGAGGGACTGAGGAGCTAATAACTGAGGGGCTGATGGGCTGAGGGGCTGATGGGCTGATGGGCTGATGGGCTGAGTCTGAAATGTTGAGGGCTGAGGGGCATCTTCACACTTCGCTGACGACTGTGAAGAGAAGGCACCTATCCTCCAGCTGTACGCGACCCCGGACATTGACCCCGCACATTGACCCCGCACATTGACCCGCACATTGACCCCGCACGTTGACCCCGCACATTGACCCCGCACATTGACACCGCACGTTGACCCCGCACATTGACCCCGCACATTGACCCGCACGTTGACCCCGCACATTAACCCGCACATTGACCCCGCACATTGACCCCGCACATTGACCCCGCACATTGACGCGCCCCGACGTCACGCGCAACAATTTGAAGACAATTTTGAAGTCATGTCATTACATCATTGTCGCTAGCAGAAACCTTCCAACAATATGAGGAACATTTCAGCAGATGATATTGCTTAGACTCTACCGATGGCCAAGTCTTCCTCATTGGTGGTAATAATCAATTATGTTATGTTGAACAAGCTTGTGTAATATTCCCGGATACTTGAGCGCCTATTATTTACCAGAGAAAACACTTGATTATTTTAGCAATAAGATCATTCATCGCCAGTTAAAGTTTGCTACAAACGGAAGATCTGCTTCATGCATGACTTAAAGCAATTCATATCACTGGTACTGACCCTGCTGTGGTCGCCCTGGTCGCTGGCACCGACCCCGCTGTGGTCGCCCTGGTCGCTAGTCCGACCACGCTGTGGTCGCCCTGGTCGCTAGTCCGACCACGCTGCGGTCGCCCTGGTCGCTGGTACCGACTCCGCTGTGGTCGCTGGTACCGACCCCGCTGTGGTCGCTGGTACCGACCCTGCTGTGGTCGCTGGCACCGACCACGCTGTGGTCGCCCTGGTCGCTGGTACCGACCCCGCTGTAGTCGCCCTGGTCACTAGTCCGACCACGCTGTGGTCGCCCTGGTTGCTGGTACCGACCCCGCTGTAGTCGCCCTGGTCGCTGGCACCGACCCCGCTGTGGTCGCTGGTACCGACCCCGCTGTGGTCGCTGGTACCGACCCTGTTGTGGTCGCTGGTATCGACCCCGCTGTGGTCGCTGGTACCGACCCAGCTGTGGTCGCTGGTACCGACCCTGTTGTGGTCGCTGGTATCGACCCTGCTGTGGTCGCTGGTACCGACCCCGCTGTGGTCGCTGGCACCGACCCCGCTGTGGTCGCCCTGGTCGCTAGTCCGACCACGCTGTGGTCGCCCTGGTCGCTGGTACCGACCCCGCTGTGGTCGATGGTATCTACTGTGCCGCAGCAGGCGGTAGTTCCAGCTCACCGTCCACCCGTTCGGCGAATGGCGAATGTCCGATTCAGCTGGCGGCCACCGCTGGACCGCTTCAGCTGGACAACCGCTTCCCGTCCAGTGACCTCAGTTGACCCAGTGACCTCAGTTTGTCTGGTGACCTCAGCCGGCCCAGTGACCTCAGCTGGTCCTGTGACCTCAGCTGGTCCTGTGGCTGTAAATGGTCCATTGGCTGTACATGGTCCAGTGCAATAAGCATGTCCAGTGATTGAAACTGGTCCGGTGACTGACAATGTCCCAGTGACTGGAGGCGGTCCACTGATGCGCCTTAAAAGCGTCCTTCTGGTCGGCATGACGTTGTTTTCAGCCGCCAGTGGGCCCGTCACTGGACCTCCCCCAGTCACTAAACCACCCCCAGTCACTGAACCGCCCCCAGTCACTGAACCGCCCCAGTCACTGGGCCTCCCCCAGTCACTGAATCGCCCCAGTCACTGAACCGCCTCCAGTCAGTGAACGGCCCCGAGTCAGTGGACCGCCACTTTTACTGAACCGCCCCTAGTGACTGAACCGCCCTCAGTCACTGGGCCAGCTTTCAGTCACTGAACTAGTTTCAGTCACTATCATTTCAGTTCACTGGGCCAGTTACGATCACAGGATCAGTCGCTATCACCGGACCATCTTCAATCACCGGTCATGTCTGATATCGCTGAACCAAATACAAATATATAAACACAGTCAGCGTAGCTCTAAACGTTCGCAATACCTAGCTACAGCATGTGGGGTCCCGCATATCTCTACACCATGCTTAGAACAAAAGTTAGCGTGAGTCTAATTCGTATAACTACCCACGCCCCCCCCCTGCCCCCTCCTCCCAGCATTACGAGGATTAACGCTGAGGACTAGTCATTACAAGTATAGTCATTACTACTAGTCATTGCAAGTCCTTAACCTGCCAAACTAAAGGATGCAGAGACACAGTGCGCAGGTCCTAGTTGGTGGCGAATCCTCGGACTCGGTGGTGGTTTGCCAGTTGCAGTACCTCTCCTCATATTCAGTTCGCCTTGCCGCATCTTCACCGACAGTATTTCCCGACATTATTTCTCGACAACAGTATTCATCCACTGACGTAGAACTGTGCCTGATTTGGCGCCATATACATTTTGAACAAACTCAAGGGGAAGTATTGTATCTCATCCTGGAGGAGCCGGAAGTAAAGCTCCACACATAGCGCACGCATGCCTGGCCACGAATGCCGCGAGATCGAAACCTGAATCACAAATTATACGTAGAAAACATCGCCTCATATCGAATGGTGTATGCGGCTTGGATTCTTCAACGAAATCGGATTGATCATAAGACGGGGTCGGATTGCTCATAAGACGGGGTCGGATTGCTTATAAGATGGGGTCGGACTGCCCATAAGACGTGGCACTCGATATTCAAAGGCTGAGTATGTGTTGATTATCAATACGTTGCCTGTGTGCATGTGCTATGCATCCAAGTCTATCGATCATGTTTTTAGAAACGTATTTTTGTCTAATATCGCACCCATTTCTATTGGCATGGTCGTCTGCTAAGGCTATGTTTATGCAGTTGTCTTAATTGGCATTTACGAACGCCTCAAATTTTAGACAACGATTTGGAGTAGCTTACAATGCTTCAGACCCCTCACAATGGTTGCACATTTCGCCTCAGTTCCTGCTGCGCATGCGCATGAAACGGCCCTTAGCAGCGGGCTGGCTGATTATTCCCAGCCTGGGGCCAAGCATACACAAGGGATATTCGATAAACTATCTGATATATGACGACATTAAAACACCTCATGTTCATTGAATATGTGAGTGTTGACCTCGATGAAGGCCCTGAGAGGGCCGGAGTCGGTGGGTAGCTCTGTAATGTATGCATTTTGCGCTTTGTGTGCACCTTGCCTGTGCTCTCTTGCCATTTCCAGGCGGTCATAGCATATGTGGCGAAGGATGCGTTGCCAGAGAGTGTACACTGACAGTGTACGGTGTGACCAGCGCGGCCCCACCAGTGTGCGGTGTACGAGGAAGCGCTGGGAACGGTGTTTGGATTTGAGCAGCGTGCACTCTCTGGCATCGCGACACCTGCATGGTATTTTGCGCAAACCCGAACAACGGCCAGACACGAAAAGCTAGCTTCAAACACGAAATGCATAATTCACAAATTCCAGAACTCCCCAACCAGGAGCGGATCCAGAATTTGTCTGTGGGGTTCCTCCGAGGTTAGACTGAGGAGGTAATATTGAGCGCGTGGGGAGTTTCCACTTGAGCATGCTGAGGCAGCTCCTTTTCGTCTCAGTGGGACGCGTTATGCCCAGAATGAGCTATCTTTGGCTGAAAACGTCTGTTGAACGAGGGAGGGAGGATGGGAGATGTGCCCGAACGTTCCTGAGTCGCAGTTCCAGGCCGGAGATGCGTCGCCTTTCCAAAGCGGACACACCCCAGCGCTTCCGTTGTATCCACCCCTGTCTCCAGCTGTTCCGACTTTCTGAGGGCCTTATTAGGGGTCTAGACTGACGTACGTAGCGTGAATTGACGCGTTTGCCTCACCACAAGTTATGTAATTGTTGTACCAAGATGCAGAAAGCACATATACACGTACATGTGTAGCATGGGGAATATGCCAGGTTTTGTCTTGTATAACTCATACCATCTCATCCGTCATTTCCAGCTCCCCTCTCTCTCTCTCTCTCTCTCTCTCTCTCTCTCTCTCTCTCTCTCTCTCTCTCTCTCTCTCTCTCTCTCTCTCTCTCTCTCTCTCTCTCTCTCTCTCTCTCTCTCTCTCTCTCTCTCTCTCTCTACTCTCTCTCTCTACTCTCTCTCTCTATATCTCTCTCTCTCTCTCTATCCTATCTATCTATCTATATATATATATATATATATATATATATATATATATATCTATCTATCTATCTATATATCTACATATTTATCTATATATCTATCTATCTGTCTATCTGTCTATCTATCTATTTCTAGCATTCCCTTTGTCCCCCTCTCTCTCTGTCCCTCGTTCTCTGTCTCTTTATCTCTTTGTCTCACCACCTTATTCCGTGTCCCTGTCCCCCACTCTACTTCCCTCTGTCACACTCTCTCGCACTCCCTATCCCTATCCCTGTCTCTACTACTCCCTCTGCACCTCCGTCTCCGTTTCACTATCCACCTCTCTCTCCGTTTCCCTATCTGTCTTCCTACCTGTCTTCCTATCTGTCTTCCTCTCCGTCTCCTCATCCGTCCCCACGCCGTCTTCGTCTCCGTCTCCATCTCCTCTCTCTCTCTCGCTCTCCATTTCCGTCTGCGTTTCCCTCCCTTTTCCCTCTCCCTCTGTCTCTCCATTTCTCCATCTTTCTCTCTTCCCCTAGCTTTCTCCATCTCTGTGTTCCTTTCTCAGTTTCTTTTTCTCCACTCTCTATCTCTCTCTCTATATATATATATGTATGCATTTCCCTCCCTCCCTCTCTCTTACTCTCGTTCACACACACACACATGCACACACACACACACACACGTACGCACGCACGAACGCACGCACGCACGCACGCACGCACGCACGCATTCACACATGCGCGCACACACACACACACACACACACACTCATATATATATATATATATATATACAGCCTGTTACACAGAGCACGCGCCTGTTCAGTGTTTGACAGACAGCGCGCGTCTGCCACTCAGAAGACACGGTGGCCCGCCTGGCTGTTACACTCCACTCGTCGCGGCCACACTCCGCCGTCGCCGCGCGCAGTGGAGGCCGCTGACCTTGTGGCCTTGACCGGCCGTCTGCTGCCATGGTAACCCAGATTCGTCAGACGCGGCTCGTGTCCGCGGACGCCGCGTGCCCGGGAAAAGTCCAGCGCCGCTGGCGGCGAGAGCCGCACGTGTCGGCCCGTCACCAGCCCAACGGCCGGTGACCGCATTTCTGTGGGACGCCAGCTGGTGTCGGTGGTGCCGGTGGTGCGCTGGTGCTCTTGGCGGCCGGCTACAGGGGAAATGTCGGCCATTCCCCGGAAGCCACAAACCCCAGTCGTTAGTGTCACAGTTATCCTGATGTCACAGTTATACTGGTGTCACAGTTCCCATGGTGTCACAGTTCCCATGGTGTTACAGTTACCCCGGTGTCACAATCCCCTGGTGTGACAGTTCCCATGGTATTACAATTCCCTTGGAGTTGCAGTTCCCATGGTGTTAGAGTTACTCTGGTGTCACAGTCCCCTGGTGTCACAGTTCCCCTGGTGTCACAGTTCCCATGGTGTCACAGTTCCCATGGTGTCCCAGTTATCCTGGTGTCACAGTTCCCATGGTGTTACAGTTCCCTTGGTGTCACAGTTATCCTGATGTCACAGTTCCCATGGTGTTACAGTTCCCTTGGTGTTACAGTTCCCATGGTGTTACAGTTCCCATTATGTCACAACTCCCTTGGTGTCATTGTGTCACAGTTCTCTTGGTGCCACACCACCATTGATGCCACAGTGTCTGTGATATCACGGCTGACCTGATGCAATAATTCCCTGGATATCACGATGCCTCTCTCCCATGATGTGAAAATCGTAGATTTTTGGCGTGAAATAGCATTTCAGCTGACTTGGGAAGCCATCCAGTAACCCGACGTACACAGAAGAGATAATCGCGATTTCGCGTGCTGACTTTGGAAGCCATTCTGTAACCACACGTACACAGACGGTCACCCAATCGCGATATTTCGCCGCGTGTATGCAACGCGCTGTATGTCCATGTCGCCGGCAGCCTCCGCCAATGCATTTTTGGGAGGTGGAAATACCCACAGCCTGCACCGAGAAAGCGGCAGCCCATGTCACCCACTGGCGGCGCGCAACACTGTGAATCAGCTCGCACCGCGTTTGCTGACACGAGCATCATCCTACGAGAGGCAATATGACAGAAATACCTGAAGAACAGAGCTGGACAACATGCCCGCATCTCCGACACGGAACGGAAATCCAGCGTGGTTGTCTCTCGTCATGTGTGAAGCCTGGCGTAGGTGAAATTAGGCCGTGACAATGAGCGTAGTGTGCTAGAGACCGTTAGAGCCCATGAAACTACTTGGCGTTTTCTTTTCAGAACGAGGAACTGGAACACTATCATCTAGTCTGGCCGCAGAACGAATGATAAGCATGCACACACACACATAAAATATATACATATATATATATATATATATATATATATATATATATATATATGCACACCGGAGAGTGACCTTACAAATGTGAGACATGTTACAGAACGTTTACTGTCAAAGGCTACTTAATTAATCACATGAGGACGCACACCGGAGAGCGACCGTACACATGTGAGACATGTAAAAGAGCGTTTACTGCCAGAACTACCTTGGTTATTCACATGAGAACCCACACCGGAGAACAACCTTACAAATGCGAGACATGTGCCAGGTCGTTTAGTATCAGGTTCAGCTTAGTTAGGCACATGAGAACCCACACTGCAGAGCGACCTTACAAATGCGAGACATGTGCCAGGTCGTTTAGTAACAAGGTCAACTTAATTAGTCACATGAAGACGCACACCGGAGAGCGACCATACACTTGTGAGACATGTGACAGGTCGTTTCATGTCAAGTCCATGTTAGTTAGACACATGCGAACACACAACGGAGAGCGACATTAGAAATGTGAGACATGTGACAGGTCGTTTATTGTCAAAGCACACTTCGTTAGACACATGAAAACCGACACAGGAGAGCACCTTACAGGTGCGACACGTGCGGCAGGACGTTTAGAGTTGAGGCCGGGTTGGCTCGTCACATGATAACACACACGGAGATGAGGTAAGCTGTGAGACTCGTGGTAGCACGTTTACTACCAAAGGGAATTTGGATCACTACATGCGGATCCACTCGGGAGGGAGACCTCACAGGAGTGACATATGCGGATGGGCGTTTCCGGAGACGGCTACTTTGGTTAGATACATGAAAGCCCACACTGATGGGCTATCCCGCATGCAAGGCGCACGATATTTACCGACAAGAGTGAACGGTTCGGCACATGAAAGCCGACACTGGAGGGTTTGCTGGCGTGTATGGCGGGGGAACTCGCACAACACCTAACATCGACTATGCACATGTGTGTGTTGTGGACGAATATTGTAGAAAACCGTGCATGGTTATCCATAGAGTTGGTAAGTCTGCTGATGAGTGGGTTTAGCTGGTTGTCACGATTGTTTGTATTGTAGAAATATATATATATATATATATATATATATATATATATATATATATATATATATATATATATGTAGCATAAAATGACAGACCGAGGGAGCAAGAAGGATGCGGAGGAAAATGTACTGGCCTAGTTCTATACGTTCGAGGGAGCGAAGTAACTACAATGCGCAATCTTCGTCAGTCAAGCAGATTAACAGACTGGCGGATCATCAGCTCCACACCAGCACACAGGCAAATGATTGTGACTCACTGCCACTTACCATGTGTAAGATCTCTCACGCAAGTGTATCGCATGTGTCTGTGGGTGGTGGTGG